>CALYLW010001679.1:206090-265020 GCA_944989445.1 Ampullaceana balthica | reverse complement strand
AAAGAAAAGATTTGTTAAGCTTTGAAAGTTATTTAATTAATTCCAATATCTTGTGAATTTTATTTTGGGTTATGATTTTTATTAAAATGATGGTAAAATTTTTATCTGTTAAAATTTCAGGAGTATGAACATAATTGGTACAAAACTTACCAAAATGAATTTGATAATGGTCTATGATTGTGTAATAGGCATACTTTGCTAATGGTCTATGATTGTGTAATAGGCATACTTTGCTAATGGTCTATGATTGTGTAATAGGCATACACAAAACTGAGGTCTGACACAGCTATGTCTAAAAAGATATCTGGAGCAAATTGTCTTGCAAAGTAGCAGTTGCCTTGTGATAAGCCAAAGGAGAATCTTCTTTGGAATTTAGAGTCCTTATCTGCCTGTGTACCATTTAGGAATATGATCAGACCCTCACTGACACTCCAGGACAGCTTTACCTCCTCAAACTTGCCTGAATAGGTCGCACTGTTATAGCTGGCTTTTACCTACATTGATAATTATGATTAAATTTTGACAAATGCCTTCTAAAATAGATTATAAAATAGTGCAGATTATACCTTATGATGATGAAATGAAAAAGAATGATGTCTTAAAATGCACATTTGGTGCTGAACAGAGCTTATTTGTAGAAGTTGAAGAATCTTTCTTATATTTCTTTGTAACAAAAATGATAATTCTGAAATGATTTTAAATTATCTCAAAGCTGATGGTATTAATAAATTGGACTGTAGAGGTCAACGTATGATAACTGTCATGGCTGGAAAGTATCTAGGAGTTCAAAAAAGACTAAGAAGCAAAAGTCTCAGTGTTTACTTGAAATCTTATGCAAACAATTCATTAAACCTTTTTAGTTTACATGCTGCTTCAGCTAAAACAAACTCTGTAACTTTTCAGCAAAGCAAAACTTTGTTAAGCATTCCTTTCCATGTCCACACATCGCTGCAAAGTTCTAATTGCTGCCACAGGCAGACTTCAGGATATGCAATGGTGTTCAAGAGCTAGTACCATGGAGCCATTTTGAAATTTACTCTTACACAAATAAAAAAACTGACAAGGCAGACAAAAACAAAAATTCACACATAGATGCAGGAGCTTTGCTAGTCGCAATGGTATCTTCTTCTATTCTATGTTCTTATGGTCTCAGGAAACCTGTATATCATGAGGTCAAATATGTCATAAATTATTTACAAAAAAGAGGGACTTAATTTACTTCCCTGCATTCAAAAAATGCTTTTAAGATGTTAAAGAGAAACAAAAGAAATTGGAATTTGACTTATAATTAAGTAGTTTGTGAAATTTTTGGGATTTCCATTTGTCCTCCCAGACAAAGAAGGATAGACCAAAATTTTGACAATGGAGATGAAGATGCAGCCTAGTCACATGAAAACAAGTTGAGAAGTAAGTTGTATTCTTCAGTTAATGAGCTTACTGTAGAAATTTTTGAGAGGGTTTGGCAGAGATAGTATTTGAAAAATATAGAAGATTTTCTTGTGCAATCTAATCTACTGGACGTATTGAATATAACTTCAAATTAGATTATGTATTCAAATGTTATTGAAACAAAATGGATTTTTTGCACTAACGGGTGTAATTCGAACTCACTTGATTTATTTAAGGTTTTTATGCTATTTATGCTTGAATTTATCCTGCCTAATACTAATAAAATAACATTACTTAGACTAATCCTCTCACTACTTGATGTAAGTGATGCCAGCAGCAAGACAAGCTTAGCTTAACTTAAGGTAATAAAAAATTAAATGCAATCTACAATGATTACATTAAGATAGCCTAATCTGGCTATTTTTGCTTTTGAGTGATAAAATTGATAGTGCGATCCAAGATTTTGCCATTAAAAAAATAATAAAACTTCAATTTTAGATCATGGAAGTCTCTTAAATTTTTATTTCTAAAATTACATTTGTAATGTTCTTCTTTTTATTTTACAATAATTTATTTATGATAGAATATTAATTAATATGGGGAGGGGTGGCAAACTTGGCATCTGCCCCAGACAATCTAAAGAGACTTCAATGATTTATGAAAATTACTGTTATTAAAATTTAATTCTTAAAACATAGTTGTAGTTACAGAGAAAATTAAAATCCTCCTCAATTATTATCATGATTAACATAGAGATAATCCTAATTAAGCCACATTACTCATTGTCACCAAACTCAAGTCTCATTACATGAACTGTAGAAGTCCTTTCATGTTCTCAAAAATATTTTGGCCAAATTTAAAGGTTATTTAAATTCTAAACATTGTTAAAATGTTTTTTTTAAATTTATTTCTGATTTTCTAGGTTTCTAAAGAAAAATTTGTTAATAGCATTCTGATTCCACAAGTAAAAAATTATATTTTAAATTAAAAAAAAATTAGGTTTCAAACGATTAAAGAAAAACGTCACATTCAAACATAGATCTGAGTTGATTTATATTTAATTCATTTATTAATTCAAAATAAATTTTAAAAACTCCTACCTTCCATTCCTTAATCAAATTGCGAACGCGAGTATTGTGTTTGTTTCCCTGGTACCAGATGGAGAGCCCCCTTGCTTCCGTAGTGTCACCTCCACAAGAGAGGATATACATTTTGTTTGTAAAGTTGAAGATGGCCAGGTTAAATTTTATTGTAAATCCAAAAGGGCACTTAGATAAATCCCCAAGGCAGGAACCTATAGAATAAAATATGAAGCATCATCAATAATTTCCCTGAGGTAGCTAGGTTAATATGTTGTTGAGATGTAACTATAATTAGGAAAGGTGATGGGTTTCACTGAACTTTTACCTGTAAGATCCATGCTAAGGTATTCACCAACACCATTCAATTTGATGGCATAACCCCCATTTGGCCCAGGAATTAGAACAGGGCTTCCAATTAACTGAAGATTCATTATTTGGGTGATCAGCCAAATGTCCTCAATGCGCAGGAAATAGTACCAGCGTGTTTCAACTTTTTGACCTACAAGTATAAAATATTTTTTTTAAAGCAGAAGTTTAACATTTGAAAGCTACAAAGTCAGCAGAAACCAAAATGTTCCCTTTCACGAGCTTTTTGATTAAATAATATTAAAGAGTAAAGTAATGTCAAGATCTGAAAATAAATTTTTTTAAACACAATTTGATAAATTTAAAAATGAATTATTTAAGATTTTTACAAAGAAAAAACTTACTTTCAATTAGTGTCCAGATAGAAGGATTTTTGCTTGTGTCACAAAATGAGCTGCCATTTATTACAGCTCCATTTTCATAGCATTCATTACTAATGTGACAGAAATCATTCTGAAAAAAGATTTATGATAAAATATTCTTCACTAGAGGTAATACAAAAAAGCAGGTTTCTTATCTAAATGTGTTGAGCACAAAAAGATGTACAAAAATAGTTGAAATCTAAACTACCTCATCAAACAAGTAGATAACCTGACTGTCACCAACCCCATCGAACAAGTAGATAACCTGACTGTCACCAACCCCATCAAACAAGAGATAACCTGACTGTCACCAACCCCATCAAACAAGTAGATAACCTGACTGTCACCAACCCCATCAAACAAGTAGATAACCTGACTGTCACCAACCCCATCAAACAAGAGATAACCTGACTGTCACCAACCCCATCAAACAAGTAGATAACCTGACTGTCACCAACCCCATCAAACAAGTAGATAACCTGACTGTCACCAACCCCATCAAACAAGTAGATAACCTGACTGTCACCAACCCCATCAAACAAGATGATAACCTGACTGTCACCAACCCCATCAAACAAGCAGATAACCTGACTGTCACCAACCCCATCAAACAAGTAGATAACCTGACTGTCACCAACCCCATCAAACAAGATGATAACCTGACTGTCACCAACCCCATCAAACAAGTAGATAACCTGACTGTCACCAACCCCATCAAACAAGTAGATAACCTGACTGTCACCAACCCCATCAAACAAGATGATAACCTGACTGTCACCAACCCCATCAAACAAGTAGATAACCTGACTGTCACCAACCCCATCAAACAAGATGATAACCTGACTGTCACCAACCCCATCAAACAAGTAGATAACCTGACTGTCACCAACCCCATCAAACAAGATGATAACCTGACTGTCACCAACCCCATCAAACAAGATGATAACCTGACTGTCACCAACCCCATCAAACAAGTAGATAACCTGACTGTCACCAACCCCATCAAACAAGATGATAACCTGACTGTCACCAACCCCATCAAACAAGATGATAACCTGACTGTCACCAACCCCATCAAACAAGAGATAACCTGACTGTCACCAAGCCCCATCAAACAAGAGATAACCTGACTGTCACCAACCCCATCAAACAAGATGATAACCTGACTGTCACCAACCCCATCAAACAAGATGATAACCTGACTGTCACCAACCCCATCAAACAAGTAGATAACCTGACTGTCACCAACCCCATCAAACAAGATGATAACCTGACTGTCACCAACCCCATCAAACAAGTAGATAACCTGACTGTCACCAACCCCATCAAACAAGATGATAACCTGACTGTCACCAACCCCATCAAACAAGATGATAACCTGACTGTCACCAACCCCATCAAACAAGATGATAACCTGACTGTCACCAACCCCATCAAACAAGATGATAACCTGACTGTCACCAACCCCATCAAACAAGATGATAACCTGACTGTCACCAACCCCATCAAACAAGATGATAACCTGACTGTCACCAACCCCATCAAACAAGATGATAACCTGACTGTCACCAACCCCATCAAACAAGATGATAACCTGACTGTCACCAACCCCATCAAACAAGTAGATAACCTGACTGTCACCAACCCCATCAAACAAGTAGATAACCTGACTGTCACCAACCCCATCAAACAAGTAGATAACCTGACTGTCACCAACCCCATCAGTCACTTGATAACATTAAAACACGATTATCCTTCATTTTTCAAGTTAAAACAATTTTGAGAGTGAAAACTGTAGAAGATCCTTTACTGATGACACAACAGAAATAATTTTAAAATTCTTCCATTATCTTTTAATATCATGGATTGGTCAGCTCTTATCCAATTAAAATAAAGTCTCCACAACAATATTACAAGACTTTGAAAACCATAAATTTTGTATTCAAAACATTCTAAAAAAAATGATAAATGAAGAAAATGACATATCTTACCCTTTGTTGGCAACCACTGTCTGAACAATTTTCACAGTTGGAATCATTTGCTATAAAGTGCACATAAACCTCCCAACTGCCAATCTCAGTCAAGTCACAATGTACGGACTCAACACTTATGAAAGTTGCATTGATGATCACAGCAGCAGCTGTAGTGTTCACTGATATGGACCCTGAAGTAACCTAAAAATGTAACAGAGATTAAGTGTGCAGCAGTATAAATCTCATATTCTTTGTAACCAAGTTCATTTTTTACATTTTAAAAATCTTTAGAAGACATCAGATACTCGGATAATCAAAAGACAAATGATGTGATCTTTGTTGGAAGTTGTAAAGCCACAAAACCTGTAACCTCTAAACATAAGCTAAAATAAATGTTAGCAATAGTAGTTGTAAGCATATTATAGACATAAAAATAATTCCTTGTTACATACACATATCCTTTTCATAACTAAATTAAATAAATACTAAAATCATACAAATATTAACCTTGCCCATAGATGTGAATTTTAAAAAAATGATTACCACAATTCTTCTTAGATGACACTGCACACGTCCTTCCACAGTGTAATAGATATGGCGTCAGTACTTCAAATAGTCTTGTGGTCCTTTACTTCTGACACCATGTAATAGAACTTTATGGCTAGTCAAGAGACAACACACTGTGGTCTGGTTAACAACTGTCTTTAATCACTATATACAATTCACTGTGATCAACTGTACAATCAACTACCTAAGCAGCTCGTATGCCATCAACTGCAATCAACCCCCGGTTGCCTCTTGAACCGTACATTTATAGCCAGCTCTCCTCCCAGCCCTTGACCATGCACGGTTACAGTTCACCTCACAAACCAGGTGTTTCATACTAGGTCAAGTCATGTAAACACAACAACACGTCTCTCACACACATTGACTTGTTTACATTGGTTGTCATCCAATCTCTTGTCACAGACAGTACCATCGGCAATTGTTATCACTGTTGGTGGCTTGTAGAGATCAATGGAGCAACAATCAAATCCAGCAAACCCTGGCTCACAGGAGCACCTATAGTCTCAAATAATCAAATAAACCATTTTTTAAAGTGAACATGAGAACATTGGGATTTTTTGGCGTTCAATCTGAATGATTAGGGGAAAAAACAAAGACAAACACAGAAAACAAAAATCCTTGCCCACTCTAATGGTCTGACATTCCCATAATTATTATCAAAAAAATATTAAATCCTCAAAATAAGTTAATTATGAATTATATTTTTTCCAAAATGAACTGGCACAAAACTGAAATATGAGCTTACAAAATGTTAAAAAAATTATGCATGCCAAAAAATTAACCTAAGAAATCTTTGATACATGTATTGAACACTGACTGTTATAATGATGGTTATAAGGATGCATTCTTTTATAGTTTAGCTATCTTTCAGAAATACTTTATAATAGTTTTATTACCATACAAAATATTTTATCACAAATAAAAAAATAAGTTCCTAAATATTATAACACATTAGAGGCTTGAAGCTTTAGGTATCAATAAGCTCTTTCTAACCTGAGCAATTTCCATGATGATTGCAGTATGAAGGACAAAAATTGATCTCTGGTGGGTTTGCTTGCAGGTAAATTTGAGTGAGACATTGGATTCGAACATTGTTGGAAACAGCTACAAGCCAAATATCGTTATCTGTCATCTACGTAAGAAAAAAACAATTACACATTTTTGAAGGCCAATTCATGATACAGTCGAAACCGGTTAAGTCGACGGCTTTGGGGTATGAAAAATGGCATCGAGATAACCGATGATCGAGTTAAAACGAAAACCAATATGGCGGCAAAATATTAACATGCGCTTGAAATTTCTTTACATACGTGTTGTGCGTTAATTAGTGATGGGACGATTAATCAGAATCGTATCGGAATATACGAAATATCAATATAATGTTAAATTATGTGATATATTATATTATGCGAAATGGAACGTCCTTGCGAGTATGATTTATGTAAATGAATTAGTGACTCGGCTCTGACTGAGGCTCTAGTTCACTAGTTCTAGTTCATTTGCTCGTTCGTCCTTGAACTTTATTATTTCATGCTATTTACTACTAATACTAATGATGTAATTATAATTAAAGTGATAATCTTAGTGTAAGTTTATTACTAATAAATACCAAGGCATTTATTTGTATAAGGACCAAGGAAAACAATCAATATTCAAATAAATATATTTGTTAATAATTGACTACTATTACGCTAAGACTAGTGTTTACCGTAGTTACGACTATCGAACGGCCGCTTTTTAAAAATGTTTAGGCTTATTTATATAAGTTTTAAGTCTTCGGAATTTAAATAATTTATTCAGCTGCAAATTCAATAAGCCGTAATAGCTTTTTACCCCGGAGTTCGTTTTTGTTGTGTTGAGCGACAGTAACTTCAAATCGCTTTCTCCCTATTCCGGTATCTAAATAATATACACGTCATCACTATTAGTCTACTTCGCCTACGGCTAAGGAATGCTTTTTTTTTAAATTTTTAATTTGCTTAGTTGTCGAGGCACTGTACGAGCCCTTCATGTCAACCACGGTCAAAGGTCACGGCTATTACTAGTCGGACCTAAGTGAACTCAAAGGGACGGGCAAGTTACGGAGCTTTCTAGTTAGGGATAATGAGGGTGGTGGGGGGGAAGGCTAGAAGGCTTGAAAGGTCTTTGATGTTTATATAAAAGGAAGCCTCTTGCTTTGACATCCCAATACAAGACCGCGAGAAGAGACACCTTCCCTCCCCTCCCCCACTGTTATACATCTACAGTGGGTTGGGGGAAGGAACATTTTTCTTTTTAAATTGAGTCAAAGCATGCCTTGGTAAATGGCCAGTGTAGCTCAACCCTCACCTAAACCCCACCCCAGAATCGTCGTGTGCACGGCGAAATTAAATAATTCTGGCAAGTTGACGAGTGAAACATAATATGGTATTTAAATAAATTCCATCTTATCATTACTGTTTACTCCGTTTTATCAGGACTTAGTCGGTATATTAGCTTATTACCCGGAGTTAATTTTTTGTTGTGTTACGGCAGAATACCAGAGCCAACACGCGAGCGAACGTGACATCAAAATCAAAGTGTTTTCTTAATAATAATAATATTCTGGTCTATAAATATAAAAATACACGTCATCACTGTTTGTGGAGTTTGCTAGTGACCGATTAAAAAAAAATAAAATTTATTCGCTTAGTTACCGAAGCATAGTACCAGAAGTAACAGCGCTGAGCAAGCGGGCTGTGACGTCACCAGCAGACCCTGGTGAGGCAGAAAATTGGTCCCTTCGCTTGGTTATAAAAAAATCATAGCTAACATTTTCAAAAGCTGGCCATTGGTCATGGGGATCTAGATAACCAACGTTAAGTGGCAAATTTGACCCTTTTTTGTGCTCGTGTTATGAGGTTTCGGCGACTTAAAAAAATCGAATTAAAACAACAAGAAAATGCTAAGACAAAGAGATAATTTGGCGGTTCCAATAAAAACGTCGACATAATGGGGTGGGCGAGTTAACCAAGCTCGAGGTAAGTGGGTTCGACTGTAATCATTTTTATTCCCAACTTTACTTTTCAAAGATAAACCATTTATTAAATAAATCCTCCAAACAAAGATTCACACACACACCAAAAATCAAATGCAGAGAATATTTTATCAAATACTATTCATATCTATGCTTATCAAAGGGATTGGATGTTAATGTTAAAGGCAAAAACTTTCCAACTCAAAATAATTTTAAAAAGATGCAACAATTCTAAGAATAGGTATTTAACAATCAAACCTATACATTTTTCACTGATTGATTTTGAAATCTATATGAACCATATTTATTCCAAATAAAATATATTTTAAATAAAATGAAACTATTTTAAACTTATGTCATTTGAGTGACTTGGCAAAGTTGTTTGATACCTTGATGTCATTGACACAAAATCCAATGGCTGAGTTGATATCAATACTAAAATTCTTGTGACAGCCTGCAGCTGCTAAAGAGGAATTCAAAATAGCTGCTGTGCACAACTTTTTAACTTCACTTTCTTCTTTTCCAGAAGCAGTGGGCCATAAAACATTCTGTGAAATAAAAAAAAACACATTTAACACATTTATTTGTGCATTCTTATTCAAACATATTTAATAATAAAGTTATTATTTATATGCTAAAGAATTTATTTAACCTTTTGCAGTTTTGACATTGAATACTTTTTCTTCACCCTATTCCATTCTAGTTTTAAAATGACCTAATCATTATTTAATTTTAAAGGAAAGCCTTACTTTAGTTTCAAAAGTATAACTGGCATCAAATTCAAAGCTGACAGGTGTGACCTGGGGGTCATAGCAATAGTCTGGTTCCCTTGCAGACTGAATGAGCTTCTCTGTAATATCAGTGACTGAAAATATGCATACACAGAAATATGGTTTTATTTATTGTATTAACAAGTCTGAGCATGCTAGAAAAGCTTTTGGAGACCACTGCACAATAAATCATCATCATCATCATCGTCATGCAAGCACTTCCCAATGCAAACAATGCTTAGTGGGTACTAAACAAGTAATTTAAAACAAATTTTATCAACTCATTATTTGGATTGGAGGGTAATTTTATTATCCATTGTACAAAATTTACAGTAATAATTGAGGCTATTGAGATGAACTAAACCTTTATCTAATCAAATGACAATAGCATTGCAAACTGAAATAAGTCATCAGTGATACTTGGTTAACTTAAAGTTAACTTTCTTTTTATAACCCTAATCAAATTTCAATAAACTTCTTAAGCTTTCTATAGCAGAAAGTTAATAGCTAAAAAAGAAAAAGTCTCACAAAGTTTGAGAGCACCACTGTTGTCTTTCTTGCATTGTTCAAAGTTTAAATCAGACTTGCATTCTGAGGTAGCATTAAATGGACAGCTGCAGTACAAATCATCTGTTTCAGGAGGCACAGTGTTGGGACAGTTGCCAGAGTAGAGAGAATCTGCTTCTGAAACTCTGATAAACAATAAACTTAATGATAGAAAAATAGCAATATAAAAACAAATATAACAAAAAGAATGGAAGAAAGTAAAATATGCATTTATCCTCAAAATATAATACATTTCAAATGATATTTAATCATGAATCTCCACATTTTGCATCACTTTGAATCCTTACCGAAACTAACATGTTAGCCATCTTATTGTCAACAAAAAACTCAGATCAGTGGAGTTTTCAGTTGACAATAAGATGGTCACCATGTTGTATTTTAATTATTTTTTTTAATTTTTGATTGGTAACTATTAATTTTAAATAGAATGGATTTAACTTTAAAAATTCTTTAGTGTGGTGTACCTTATGGCTATGCCTATGGCTGGGTTCACTGTGGTTTACAAACATTTTCAAAAACTTTACAAAAGACATTCTTAATCTTCCTAAACATACATAACATTATGTACAAATGTCGATATATGGCTGTATATCCACAGGGCTGGTCTAAGGGAATTGGAGGCCCTAGGCAAAATGAATTTGGTGACCTTAAATGTAATAGAAAAATAAAAAATAAATATGGAAAGATTCTTGTGCGAGGCCCCCGAAAATGATGAGACTAATCGGAGGCCCTTGGCGGCTGCCTAGTTTGCCTATGCCTAAAGCCGGCCCTGATATCCATCATAGATTGGCAGTCAGATTGAGTGAGATCAACGCACCTCATCATCTGTCCACTAAAACAGGTCTCTAAAATAACATTTTAACTTATAGGATTGGCTTTAAATTTTTCGAATCTAAAACCTGACGTGGTGGGCTTATAAAAGAATATGATACATTAAGTTATGCTTCTTTATAAAGATAATTAAATTAGCACCTCCAGAATTCAGCAAATACTTTTTATTGTCCTTCGTTTATTTGTAGATTTGTGCCATTGGGTGAAAAGAAGTCAATGGATGGATCCCCATCATTTTTGCCACATAATCCTACAGGGAAGTTTAAAAATTATTTTTTTTAATCTGTTATGATAAAAGAAAGCTAAAATTGAATATTTTCTACCCATGCACACTCAAAAATTATCAACTAAGAATTTCATTTTTGGGGCCTCTTGTGTTTTAAGAACATTAATATTTTTGTCAAAAATATATCATTTGTTAGAAATCTTCAGGTAACAGGAGTCAGTTTAGCAAAGAAATCATATCATTAATAGGTGGCTTTCTGTGGAAAATACTAAATATCCCTCTCTATTCATTCTTAATATCTATTTATGAAGATACTATTTGAAACTCAAATGGTTTTGGAATACTTTTAAGATTTAATCATTAATAAGAAATTAAGAACTGATACAGAAAATCTCAGATTACTTGTTAACAAAATGAAAAAAAATTAATTTAACCCAATTGGTTGAATTGAATATTATTTTAAATGTGTGAAATACATTAAGGGGGTTGGGTACCTAAAAAAAAACTTTTTATTTAACCAACCAAGAACAAATATTTTTTTATTTTCATGTTTAGCCATGAATAGGATTACATTTTGATGTTATAATTTTTAAAAAATAATTATAGTTGCCATGGCAATGGCGGCCATCTTGAAAATAACAACTATTCGTAGAGTTCTAAAATTTAATACACAAGATTATATTTTGATTTAAAAATGATTAACTTATAAACTTTAAGTATTTTTAGAGGTACTGAGCTAGTTTTAAAATTTTCAAAATGTTAAAAACATTTTTTTTTCAATTTTTGAAAATTGCCTCGGAAAAAAACGCTTAAAATTTACCATTATTATTTAATTAAAAAATTATTAAAAAATAAGTAGTAAACAAAATTGAATTTTAAATATCTCATTACCCACAAAATAGGTTTAAGAAGATACACACAAAATCTTGTGGCTTTATCTTTTAAAATAGCTGAGATTTTAGAACTCTACGATACAAATTAAGAGAAAAAACAGTTTTGAGAAAAATCAATTTTAAACTTTAAAATTGAAATTTTACAAATTTATTATAGAAATGATCAGCTTTTACATAGTTTTTCTTGTTCAGCTACATGTTCATGATGATAAAGTATATTATTTAACTGTTTAAAATCCTCTGAGCTTTGTTTTCACCTTCTGGAACTTCAGTGGGGTGTTCTCGTCGAAAACATATTTTTGAATATTTTTTATTTTTTCAATCAAATAAAGCCTATGTGTGTTTTTCAAAAGCTTTTTATCAGCATTTTATCCTAAAACAATTAAACTAGAATCCACTATCTAGTCAAAAGTAATAATTTGTCCTTGTAAACTTATTTAGATGTTGAAATATGTTGCCGTCTCCTTCAGTGAAATTGAAGTATTTCAGAGCAGCACAGCCAAGTTCATATTTTTGTTACTAAGCATATTCTTTTAGAACAGCAGATTCCTTAGCACAAACATGAATGATTATTTGTCTTTTATAATTATCAGGTTTGAGTAACACTTGCTCAGAAATATTAGTGGAAATTAGTTAATGTATTATTATTTATTTGCGCAACACAGTTTTCGTCCTTTGAGCAAGTAATTTATTGTCTGGTCCATATGGGTTTTATAATTTATTATCAATTTCATTTATTAAACTTTGAAAAACTGGTGCTATATTCTACAATTGATGAAAATTTGCTTTCCCAGTAGTGGAGATAATAAATCTTATCACTCACAAAATAAGTAATAAATGAATTTTTAAAAAAAAAGTATCATGTACTGGCGGTGGCTTATGGCTTTGTACTCAGCTGTAGGTTATGGCTATATGAATTTTTCCATCCTTCTTCAGACAGGAGAGAAAATATTTGTTTAGCATTATCATCTCTTTATCTGTGTCTTTATTTAAAAGTCACTCCTAAGAATTACTGTTTCCAACTTCAGCTCCGCTTCGCAGTACTTTATCAAGGCTGAAATGAAAATAAAAAAACTGAGTCAAATAATTTAATAATATCATTTAGCCAATGAATATTATTTAAATATTAATAATATTAAAAGCAGATGTGTAGGATAGCTTAATTAAATAATTGTGTTATTAATTTATAAAATTTAAACAGAAGATAAGTCAAAGTAGCTTATGCCTAGGCCTAAATTGAAAATGATTATCATTATGACTAGATGGGCTGACATGCCTACCCATATTTTAAAATAATTTTAAAGATGTATTATACCCCTAATGCAAAATAAGATCCAAAAGTATTTATGTTACTATAAATAAAGGTTATTGAGTTAAAACTCCCAGTTGTTTGTGTGTGGGACTTTCCCTTATTTAGTATTTAAATTTAGCGGTAGGTTCCAGGTTAGTGTTGGGCTAGGTTTAGACCGCAACTAACACTAGTACTACTAGTACTAATAACATTTATAATGTGATTAGGCTTATTATAACTTAAAATGCAACAAGTATATAAAATCACTACCATTCATTGATGGGACTATAAATAAACTAAGACTAAGATGCTGAAAATATCAATAACAATATAAAATAAATATCGCGACAAATAAAATGTTTTAGTTTTGTTGTAGTTCAGTAGGACTTACCTTGCCTTGAACAGCGATGTTTTCTTTGGCGTCTTGGATGAATTTCTTTCAGTTATTAATATATCTATTTTATTAACTCGAAAAGAGTGTAATTATATAATTTAAAATCAAAATATGGGTTCCAGAACTTGTTTGCAAATGAAATAATGTATCACAAACAGCTTACGAAAGAACGGATAAGTCCACGTAAACAACTCGTTTGCGCATGCGCACGTAAACCGTATCATGGTAACAACATGGTCGGACCAATCGGAACGGGTAAAATAATAAAACTAAAGATATTAGAGACACTCTTTTTGGTTGCGGATCCAATTACTTTTGGTAAAAAAAAGTAATGTCTTCGAATACAAATACTATAAAAGGGCTTGAATTTACCTTTCTATTGATATATAATAGTGGCATCTAACGATGTTTTTAAATAATGTTTTTATGCCTTAAAATTAGCATACATGGGAAATTTCTCGTCTTTATAAAATTAGGTCAATTTTTTAATCGAAGTGGGGTGTTAAGAACCAATTTTTTCACATCATAATGTATCTAATGTATTATCAAAGTATATGTAATCGATTCTATGAATGTTAAGCTTTGTTAAAATAAAATAATAAAAAAAGTGATAATTTTATAAAAAATCGAGATTTCTTAGGCGCCAACCCCCTTAAAACTACAACAAATATCACGAGTTAAAAGATATTTGTATCATTAAAATGCCTCAAAGATACACAAGAAAAAAATCTATTTTACCATAAGTGTGGTTGAAGTCTGGTGATGATTCTTTAATCCAAACATTCAAATACTGTGGTTCCCCAAAAGAAAAACTTAAGCCATTCTCCACTATCACTGTAGTGCCGGTTGGAAACACAATATAATTTTTTTAAATATTAACAGTTATTATTTCAAGTAACTCATTTCCATTATTCATATTATTCATACATGGGATGCTCAAAACTTATTACAATGATACTGAATGGTCTCAATTAGAAAACAAATGTTATTATATTTTATGTTTTCTCATTTGAGCATAAGTAAATGGAAGCTTTTTTTAATCAGTTAAAGATAGGTTCTTTTAAAATGCATTTATCAATAGCTCAGTAATGAAAAAGGATAAATTTAGGTTATCTGTAAGTGAAGTGCCTGTAACTGACATGATGCTGTAAGGTTGATTTAAATAATGGCAAAACTCTCCCAAATAAATATTGAATATAGTTTTAATAAATAATATTTTATTAATAGACCCACAGATTGTAAATGGAAATATTACAAAAATTTTCTCCTTAAAAAACATTGAGTAATTTAGGTAAAATCTGTTAAATGTCAATAATATTTTCATTTTCAATTTCCTTAGTATATTTTTAGGAACAACACATCAGTCATGAAATTTTTTAGAGCAATACCTTTCTTTTGGGTTACTTTTAAATAAAATGGATGAATTTTTCGAAAAAGTATAAAATATTTTCACTTCATAATTCTGTAGAGAATAATTTTTTTAAAAATATTTTATTTTTAGAATGAATAGATTTGTAAAAAGAAAAATGGAATCATGAATAATTTTAAAATGTGATTTGGAATAAATAATTATGTTTTTGTGTCAAACTGTTCTGCAATAAATGTGAATTTGTGTAAAGCAATATATTTTAAATGTTGAAACCATACCTCTGAGCCAAAGCTAACATTTTGATAGTATGTTTCATTGAGAATAGCACTGGTTGTCACCCCAAATAATGATTCCTTGCTTATTTGAGATTCATTGAGCCAGAACTCCACAGTGTACTGCACATCTCCTCGTTTCAGGTTTATAAAAGAACAATTGATGTAGGATGTGTTTGTTTCAGTGCTGAATTCTATTTCAATTTTTGGGTTGGTTGTTAACTTTAGAAGATCTACATAAAAAAATTGGAATTTTTATTAAGAAATTGAAAAATTATTATTACTTTTACATAACTTCATTTAATTAGGTACTTAAAAATCAACTTAATAATTTTTCACCTGTTAAAATAAAATGTTAAAATCCAAAGAAGTTGGTATAATATTTAATGGCCTTTTGTTTCTCTACCTAATAATTTTAACAAATTAAATTATGTAAATCAGTTAAAATGGTTCAATATCCTACCTGTTATTATTCCCAAAGCATTTAGAACTGGTTTGGCTGCAGAGAAAATGGCAAGCTGACTGAAAGTCATGCCAATGAAGCATTGACTGACATTGTCTGATACAACAAACAAGTTATCCCAGGGTTTACCCAGAGTAAGTTGGGGTTTGTAAGTGAATGAACTTTTTATTACTTTATCCCAGTTGACAGTGAGGCCAAGAGATGTTGACCAGCTGATTTCTACTGACACAAACCTAAAGGATTTATTATGGTCAATTTAAAGACATTTTTAGTGAAAAAGTTCAGAAACACTAAAAAGGCATTCCCTGTCTTGCTTGATTCATTTGAACAAAACTTCATATTCATGAAACAAAGTTTAAGACCACAGGGGATATTGTGAGCAGAGTCTCATCTCATAAAAAAATTTTAAACAATCAATGTCTTCATCATTTAACAAAATTATTCATTTATAATTCAAGTGTTGACAAAATTTGTGTCTCAAAAGAGATGGAAAAGCTTACTTCTTTTTTAAGTGAATGAAAAATGCACAATTTTATTTTATCAAGTTGCAATTATAAAGCTTTAAACAATAATTTAATTTGGAAGATCTTCATAACTATTGAACCATAAGTTAAAATTACACAGTGTTTTTAAAGTTGATGACATTGTGGCAGTAGAGCATATGATAAATTTTCTACTGTAGATCAAAAACAGAAGAAGATGATTGCAGTAATTCAAAGAGTTTTGACCGCTATAAAACCTAAAATATTCAACTTACTTATTGAGCTCTGCTTTAGCAACTTGTCAAGACCATTCCTTGTCTATTGTATGTACATGAACATAGACCCAGCCATCACAAATAGACACCTTAGGGCCAGACCCAGTGTCATCCTTCCCCCAAGTGCTCAGAACTGCACCTTGACACAGAGACTCAAACGTGACTGTAAGCTGCATGGTGAATACAAGAAGGGATACCTCGGCTTTTTGACATGTCAACTGGGTAGAGAGGCCTCCACCATAGCCTGAAACAAGCTTGACATGTTTGGTTGTCAACTGGGTAGAGAGGCCTCCACCATAGCCTGAAACAAGCTTGACATGTTTGGTTGTCAACTGGGTAGAGAGGCCTCCACCATAGCCTGAAACAAGCTTGACATGTTTGGTTGTCAACTGGGTAGAGAGGCCTCCACCATAGCCTGAAACAAGCTTGACATGTTTGGTTGTCAACTGGGTAGAGAGGCCTCCACCATAGCCTGAAACAAGCTTGACATGTTTGGTTGTCAACTGGGTAGAGAGGCCTCCACCATAGCCTGAAACAAGCTTGACATGTTTGGTTGTCAACTGGGTAGAGAGGGCCTCCACCATAGCCTGAAACAAGCTTGACATGTTTGGTTGTCAACTGGGTAGAGAGGGCTCCACCATAGCCTGAAACAAGCTTGACATGTTTGGTTGTCAACTGGGTAGAGAGGGCTCCACCATAGCCTGAAACAAGCTTGACATGTTTGGTTGTCAACTGGGTAGAGAGGGCTCCACCATAGCCTGAAACAAGCTTGACATGTTTGGTTGTCAACTGGGTAGAGAGGGCTCCACCATAGCCTGAAACAAGCTTGACATGTTTGGTTGTCAACTGGGTAGAGAGGGCTCCACCATAGCCTGAAACAAGCTTGACATGTTTGGTTGTCAACTGGGTAGAGAGGGCTCCACCATAGCCTGAAACAAGCTTGACATGTTTGGTTGTCAACTGGGTAGAGAGGGTTCCACCATAGCCTGAAACAAGGTTGACATGTTTGGTTGTCAACTGGGTAGAGAGGGTTCCACCATAGCCTGAAACAAGCTTGACATGTTTGGTTGTCAACTGGGTAGAGAGGGCTCCACCATAGCCTGAAACAAGCTTGACATGTTTGGTTGTCATCTGGGTAGAGAGGCCTCCACCATAGCCTTAAACAAGCTTGACGCTACCTGTCACTGATGCTTGGGCAATGCTTGTTCTGTTTGATGTTTGTAGTGATTTAAATGTGAATCTATTCACATATGATGCCACCTCTGAAAATTATTAAATAAAAATTCTCTTTCTCCAGAAATATTTGAGTCTAAGAAAAATTTGCAACTCTAATGCTTAATTGAGTGAGATATTAAGTATTGATAAAATAAACACTGATTAGGATTTGCCTTTAGATTCAAAAGCATTTTAATAATTCAGATATTTAACTGATTCTGATACAGCACCTTGGATGTTGCTTCATACTGCCCTCTAAATGTATGTATGTACTCTTTTTAACATATGCAGATATCATTTTAAAGAATTAATTCTTATTTTTAAATATAAGAGAATATTAAATAAACTAACGAGTAAAAAAAAATGACTAACCTGGAATGGCAGTCCAAGAACTTGCATTGTCCTTACTGCAATATCTGGTAGGATCATCAACAAAAACCTGTCCACATCCATAGCATTGTTGGTTGATTTCACAGGTATCCGTCTAAAAGAACAAAACACAAACAATTTGATCAAATCACTTTTTTTATTTGGACCAGAACTTTAATGAATAATAATAACAAAATCTCATTACAAATTGGAGTTGTAATGTTGTACTGAAAATATTTACATCTTCTTTTAATGTATTTCATTACCTTCTGACTGCAGATACTTCCATTACAAATCTGACAGTTTCCATTATAGACAGTCCAATGCACACTTGAACTTTTATTTTTCTTATTCAAGCTTATCTCTACAGATGCTGTATTTGTGAGAGTAGCATTGCAGATAACTTTGTTTTGGCTGATGAAGATGGCTGAGTTGGTTGTCTCTGTGCCCTGGTTAATTTATAGAAAAAATAATATCTCATGTTATTAACTTTTGTTTTAATGTTCCTCGGTTACTGTATTTTTTTAAACAGAATTTTAAAACCAGCCCAGACTAAAATTCTGATTACTTCTTCTTTTCCAAACTCTAAGACAAGGTTAGGGTTATTTTTTTAACAATAGTGGGAATTTATTTAGAAATATTTCAGACTTAATTTGAATGATTAATCAATCACTTTATTTAAGATAATTTCTAAACAATATTTTGCTGTTAAATTTTTTTTTCAGCACGAAACACTATTGAGATAAATTTATTTGTATCAAAGCATCAATTTTTAATTTCAAAAGAAAATTTATTTTACAGCTACTTCTGTATCAACTAAAAATAAGGAGGTGTTGAGATGTCCAGTTTTATGCTCACATTTTAAGTGGTTGAGAAAAGTATTCACAATATAATGCTAGTAATGGTCAAAAAGAAGTACTTCATTTTAAAAAATAAAGTGGAACCCCAATTTGAATTCAAATAGTTTGAGTATGAAAGTCAGTAAGAGTGTCATTTTAATACTGTCAAACTGACATTTTGAGTGACATGACAGGTCAGGTTCTCAGTGTTGACAAATCCAAATCCTAGAAGCTCCAGACGTCCACATTCACTCCCAGAGTTGATGTCACAGTTACCACCAGATGCAAACAGTGTTGGTGGAGTACTTTGGCTAACAACACAGGAATCTGAAAGAGAAGAAGCTCTCTTCTTAAGACTATTTAGTAGGAAAACAAATCTTGGAGGGAACTTTTGCATTTATTTAACAGAAAACAAGATCTTCCTTTATATTTAAATACAATTAGTTTACATACACTTTCGCATATACATTTGTACTTTGCTTGATAAAATGTTTTTAAAAACTTGCTTTATAATATTTATGGATAAATTTCAAAAGTTATTGGTTATATGTGTGAATTATGTGAATGTTTAACATACCACTTATACAAGTGCTGTTTGCAGGACAAGCAGTGTAACAGAGGTCAAGAAGAGGAGCTACCAAGTAGCTTCCATTAGATGTCAACTGACTGACATTGGTGGAACTGACATAGACACATGACCACAATAGTCTGGAGATATAGCCACTCACTTTGTTAGTGTCCTCTGTAACCTGAACATACAATTTTAATAAAAAAAGGTAAAAGTTTATCACACCAGCAAAAATGTGGCAAGTGGAGGGAGATAACTTCTTCTGTATTCCTTTGAATAATTGGAGCTTTGCTAGAGACCTCATAATATTCATGTTCATTTAATAATGTTAGGGTTATTTAGAGGCCAGACATATAAGCCATTGTTTATATGATTAAAAATAGCGAATTTGCATTCAAGAAAAGCACAATGGATTAATAATGTTAGAAGATTAATATTAAAAATACTAAGAAAAATACAAATAAACTCTCAATGTTCAATATTTTATTTTAAAAAATGCCGTAGTATTATTGGTTCAAGGTAGCAAATTATTAACACAAACTAAAGCTAAGCATTCAAAATTTAGCATACCTGTATGTCAGAAACACATTGCTGAACAATGGCATCTATGTTCAACAAATTCTTGATATCTGTGCAACGCTTCATAATATTGCTATCACTTAGTGCATTGCCACAGATGTTTCTTACTTGCACCTCTGTTAAATTCTTTGAGGGTGTCGGCCATGTCAAGGACTAAAAAGATTTGAAAATTAAAAACAGTTAATGTTATAATAAAAACCAACATAAAAATAAAATCGCATAATTTAATTACAAAATTCGACTTAAGCATAAATTTATCTTAATAATTTTCACAAGTCATATAATAATTTATATGTTGGTCTAAGTTTATTAAATGCATTATGAATTTCGGATAGATTTGGAGCATCACTTAAGTACATATTTCTAAATGATAAGTCTTAGAGTCTTAATTATTTTAATTTAAAAAATTATAACTTACAGCTGGTTGATAAGTTGAATTTATGGCATAACTAAATTCTTGAGTGCAGTAACAACAGCCTACTGGCATTCTGGCAAACTGTACAAGGCTGTCTGTTATATCTGAACCTGATAAGATTAAACAAAACTATTAACTTGTGCCAGAAAGAATAGTAACATTTAATTTGATCTCTTAACACATTAAAATTGTACTTTGTTATAGATAGACTTAAAGCTTAATTAAATAAAAAATATATTATCTTTAGGTTTCAAAATACATTGCTACTTTAGATTATATGTAATGTTACTGTTCAGAAAAGTAATGAAGTACCTGTTTGCAGGGACTTGCTCACACTTGAAGCCATTTGCACACCACATAAAATATCGATATCTAGTACCTTTCCACATGTTGGTTGTGTTTGATTGTCACAGTGACAGAAGCTATCCCCTGCAGTAGAGCTGATCTCTTCTTTCTCACATATTCCATTTGAGATGGCTCTTCAGTGCAAAGTATCAGATTTGAAATTATAGATTAAGACACCAAATAGTAATTTCAACAAATTTAGATCTAACATTGATAAATTTGTTTTTCAATGATTTAAACTTTTTAAAGGTGTAATTTAAATATAAATCTCAGTCAAACTTAACTATCATTTTGTTTTCAAAAAAACTTTTTTTTTAAAAGGCAATAACATAAAACTAGATTTTAAAAAATAATTTAAAAAACCAACAAAATAAGTCTATTTATTTATTTATTTTTTTACATTAAATTGTAAAGTTATTTTATTTGCAAGTTTTTTTACAAGTTATTCTTCTTTAATACATTTATAATGCCATATTTAATGACTTTATAAATCTTTATGGAGCATGAAATTATATTTTGAATGAAACAATAAACATAATGAAGACCTCCACACCTCCACATTTCTATAAATTGGTCTGTTATTTGTCTGGTATCATTGATATTACTACTGTTATTGATGATAACATCATTTTCCGTCCTGTTGTCATAGCTACCACATAGCCCTGAACACAGAAAAAATTTAAATTATTTTAAAATGTTCAGTGGTTTAACAAAGAAGAACTACTTAGTTCATCAATTCATAAAACAAAACAAAAATTATAGAAACAGAAAATTTTAATGGTATATAGATTGAAATTCAGAAACTATTAAAATATTGTTATTTCCTAATATTTTCACCATAATATTTTTTACTCGATGTAAAACAATATTGATCATCTATTGTACAAAATACCTCCTAAAACATGGCTATTTTTATTGCATAAAAGTGTCTAAGATAACCTTGTGTTGCTCCAAAATCTGCAAATGATCCATAGATGACTGTACTAATGCTGCTTTGACCAACAATCACATCAATAAAGCTGCTGGTGGGTAAAGCAATCTAATAGGAGAGTTAGTGCACAATTTATGTCAAAATAAATCATATATGCATATATATATAATACACATTTATTTAAAAATACATTACACATTTAAACAAATCTATCTGATTTTATTGATTCTGGAAGTACTCTTGATATTTAAAAATAAGAAGGTCAACAAAAGGTCACATAACTTACTCTGTACATTAATCCATCAGCAAACCGTACTAGTCTGGTACCCTGCGTGAGCTCATCATTTAGCTAGAGACGGATATCAACAGCATTGTGACTGGCACAGCCATCAACAACCACCAGCTCATCATTTAGGTACAGACGGATATCAACAGCATTGTAACTGGCACAGCCATCAACAACCACCAGATCATCATTTAGGTAGAGACGGATATCAACAGCATTGTGACTGGCACAGCCATCAACAACCACCAGATCATCATTTAGGTAGAGACGGATATCAACAGCATTGTGACTGGCACAGCCATCAACAACCACCAGATCATCCTTTAGGTAGTGACAGATATCAACAGCATTGTGACTGGCACAGCCATCAACAACCACCAGATCATCATTTAGGTACAGACGGATATCAACAGCATTGTGACTGGCACAGCCATCAACAACCACCAGATCATCATTTAGGTAGAGACGGATATCAACAGCATTGTAACTGGCACAGCAATCAACAACCGCCAGATCATCATTTAGGTAGAGACGGATATCAACAGCATTGTAACTGGCACAGCGATCAACAACCGCCAGATCATCATTTAGGTAGTGACAGATATCAACAGCGTTGTGACTGGCACAGCCATCAACAACCACCAGCTCATCCCCTGACTTGACCATCACACAGCCATCAACAACCACCAGCTCAACCCCTGACTTGACCATCACACAGCCATCAACAACCACCAGCTCATCCCCTTACTTGACCATCACACAGCCATCAACAACCACCAGCTCATCCCCTGACTTGACCATCACACAGCCATCAACAACCACCAGCTCAACCCCTGACTTGACCATCACACAGCCATCAACAACCAACTCATCCCCTGACTTGACCATCACACAACCATCAACAACCACCAGCTCATCCCCTGACTTGACCATCACAGCACAGATGCATGTCAGGGAGGGTTGGTTCTGACATTGTGCTTGCAGTGATCTCACCTCAAAGTATTGTTATCATTATATGTGTACACATATTTTAGCCTATTTCATTGCTTTATGCTATATAATAATCTTGATTTTTATATTTTAATAAATTTTATTGAAAGTTAATTTTTATCACATGGCTATAAAAAAAATTGACCTCTTTTCCCATTGAAATAAATTTAGGATTGAATCCTTTATTTAGAATTTTTGAAAGGGAGAAATCGGGCTGATTATAAAAAATTGTAAATCATGAATTATGTATTTAATTGAAATTTTTAAAAAAAATGATTTCAGTATTTTTTTCCCAGTAAAATATTGTCTTTAATATGAAGAGGAATTATTAAAATGGAATGATAAATAATGTAAAATGTCTCTTATCTTATTTTTTTTATTAAGAATTCTACAGCATAAAATAATTTTTAATGCGCAAACTTAAAATTAAAATATTAAATCTATCCTTTTAGTAATGTAAAATAAAATTTTGTTGGCAATGTTGCCCCCAAGAATAACCCATTGTTACTCATTGTAATACAGTGATATTAAATCAACATTTAAACATACTTCTATAATAACCTCAAACAATCCTGTCTTGTGTCGATACTGCACAAACTCTCCTCTCTTGAAGTTACTAAATGTTCTGAAAAATTAAAAAAAGTATAAAACTTACTATGAAAACAAATTTTCTTTCTTTCAGTTATGACAAATAGTTATTTAAAATTTTCACTTACTTTCCATCAAACGTTAACCCCATTTACCGGCTATTAAAATTTTTAAAACTAACCCTTATTTGGCGAATAAATCTAAAACAGTACGGTAGACCGAAGAAGTCATAGTGTACACAAAAATTTGATTGTTTCTGAACAATCAAAATAAAATATTTAGGTATTTATGAGGCCTATGGCTTCCCATAGTTTTGAGCACTGTAGTAACTACGTCATAGCATTTTAAAACGAGAATAATCGGGTCTGCCGCATACTGCAGATCATAATATCATTTGGACGATTATAATCGGGTCCACCGTGTAAAGGTCAATAGATGAAGACGACTATAGTCGGGACAACCGGTAAAGGGGTTAACATGCTAGTTCCAGCTATGCATTTTTTCCGTAGCTACTGTCTTTAACTGTAAGCTGTTTAAGAAAGTAAAAAATTCATAATTTAAAATAATAACAACAAGAAAAAATTTTGGCAGAAAGTATTTGTTTGGAGCAAATAAAAAAGGTTAATGCACAAAATTGTCTTTGATGATATACTTACATTCACTGGTCCTATACTTAAAGAATGAGTTATGTTATCCACCAGCATGACTTTAGCTGTGACAAAAATCTGTATCTCCTGGTCTGGCTCAGCTAGGTTGTCTTTTATCGCTTTTACATCAAAGGTAGAAGATGACATGCTTTTAACATTCTTGATATTTGCTCCACACTGAACAGAGCTTCCATTGATTAATGGAGTAAAAATAACCTGAGGCTAAGGACATAAATTTATAACAGTTTAATAGTCTGACTAAAATGATAAGAAGTACACATTGTTTAGAGTATCTAATAGAACACTGTACTTTTTTTTTAAAGTATAAAATGCAATTGTCATGAAATAGTTATTATGTAAAGCAGTTGTGTTTCTTTGCCTTAAACCTGGATTAAGCTAACTAAAATATTTTGTTTTAACAAATTTTTTATTAAAAAATAATTTCTAATGACTAATGGATGATCCGTTGTAATGAAGTCTTTTCTAAATAAGTTCACCACAATTTGGAATGTCAGTTACCAGAGTTCTGCCTTGACATTGTAGTAATTTTATCTGCTCAGTTTGGACACTGAAGGTTATACTGCAGTTGTACCAATTGCTGAGGTTACTACAGAAGAAACCAGGTGGAAATGGTGACGTGACATTAAATCTGGCGGGCATTTCTTCTTCTGACACTTGTAATTTGGAATCAGAAATCTGTCAATTAAAAAGATCCTTACTTTTAATGTATAAACATATCTAAATAATAACTTTTACCAGTTCATACTCCTCCCATCACTAATTTTCATTAAAGAAATTAAGATTCTAAAAAATTAGTCTGATTTATATATATATTAGGGCTGCGGAAATTATCGATTAATTTCTCGATTAACCGTTAAAAAATTGTATCGATTAAAATTAAAGAAAATATTTATAATATTTTTTTTAAATTTTAGTAATAAATAATTAATTATTAATAATAATTGATATATATTTTTTACGTACAAACATCTCCCGCGTAATATTAAAATTTATATTATTAATTTATGTGGACCGGCAGAGACTAAAAAAAAATTGTGGACAGACAGGAACGAAAGCAAGTTAATAAAAACATGGTAAAAATAGGGGCAAAAAAAAGATTTTTAAAAACGTTTTTATAAGTGTACTAAAAAGAAGAAAATAATTTAAAACTAATAAGTTCAAGTACTTTCATATAATATGACTAAAAACATAGGGTGGGCGCTTATGAGGTTTTACATATGCGGTTCACTCATTCTCTCACTTATTATAGATATCTTTTTTGCCTTCTTAATTATAAATCTTTAATTTTTATACCAAACACCCGCCCCACGTTTTTAGTCATATTATATGAAAGTACTTGAACTTATTAGTTTTAAATTATTTTTCTTCTTTTTAGTACACTTATAAAAACGTGTTTTTTTAAAATCTTTTTTTTACCTCTATTTATTTTTATTCTTTTTAGTCCACTTACAAAAACGTGGTTTTTAAAAATATTTTTTAATCTCTATTTTTTTTTATACCAAACACCTCATAAGCGCCCGCCCAATGTTTTAAAAACACGGTGATGTGGTCACGGGGTGAACTCATGGATGTAAACAAAAACAGACGGTACAGATGCTTATATATAGATAAACTAAAAAGTTCAATAATTTAATAACGGCGGCGCGGCCGCCGGCGTAGGTACTTTGATAAAATTTTCAAAATGAATGATGTAAAAAAGTAATGTATCTATAAGATAGCCCTTGTTAAATGGAGAAATAATATGCTTTTATTTTTCATGTAGCACTTTTCGTTAAAAAGATATGATTTTTTTCATGAATAAATGTTGACACTTTTTTTTACTATTGAGTCTATTGTGACCCGTTTTTTAAAAAAAAATTTCACAAAAAAGCAAATAACTCGACAACTGACTGTGCAAATTTAATGAAATTTGGTGCAAGTGTTAACCATTGTATAATGAACATGTTTATGGCTAAAAAAAAATTTAACAACTTAAATTTTATTTTTTAAATATAAAAAATTCAACAAAAACAAGCACAAAAAAATATTAAAAATTATGAATTTTTTTTTAAAGCAGCAATAATTACAGTTTTAAAACTTTTACACGTTCATATTTATATGTTTTATGTAAGGGGTCTACCCAGCCGATATATCGGCACCGATATCTGGATATCGGTAGCATGTAAAGGTCCCGATATTGACGTCACCGATATTTCATAATAAGTGACATTTTGACCAACACAGAAAAAAAACTATCATTTAGATTTACAATATCTCGACAAATTAATATATCGACCCCGATACCGGTATTGAAATAGCCAAAAGAGTCCTAGTATTAATATGTACAGCCACGATACAGTGTGAAATGTACTATGATATTGTTTAGGTATCAGCCGATATTCGTATACTCGGAAATACTGTGTAAATAGTGCCGATGCCAAGTATACCGTAATTGCTCTAATAAATAGATAACATGTAAACATTATGTTCACGTAATTGCTCTAATAGCAAAGATGCACGCAGAATCGCAGATGTCTAAAACATTTCGTTTTGTATGGAATAACAAAATGCACCGTGTGCAGACTTGTCATTGGCAACCATTCATCCTTCAACCTCATTTTCAATCTATTACTATTACCTTGTTCTCATTGCTATTGTTCAAAAGCTATTAAACTATTGGTTAGAACTAATAATTATGAGTCAAAGTTGAAGTTTCAAAAGGAGTTCCAAATATTTGCTTGTACATTTTTATAAAGGACGGTTCGTTTTGTCATGAGTCCTATGTAGTTCATGATCTGGAACTTTTAAACACATCAGAAACTTCGTTTCGGCAAAAAAATCGGTAATATCGGCAAAAATGCATATCGGTAGTCCCGATAATAATAATATAAAATATAAATAATTAAGAGTGATAAATTTAAGAATGACGACATCAAATAATACCGCTGGTTTTTGTCCTTACAAATATTCATATCGGCACTCATATGGGAAAAAATATCGGTAATATCGGCAAAAATGCATATCGGTAGTCCCCTAATATAAAAGACTAGCAAAATACCCGCGCTTCGCTGCGGTAAATTAGGATTTCAGTAAGCATTGAGAACCCGCGTAACACAAATTCAAAAAACAAATTGATTTCAAAATGGATCATGATGGATATAATACATATATTAATTTCACCGTCTTGTCTGTCTGTCTGTTGTAGCCCCGCAGAAAAACAAAAACGAAAAGTAAAATAATGACACACTTCCCATGATCCTATCGAGCTGATAATTTAATTTTTTTCCGTCTGCTACCATTGCGGGAGGCTACTCAACAACCGCCCAAAGTTTCATGCTTCCACCTACACGGGAAATAGTAGAATTAGTGATTTTCAGTTTTTATATAGCTCATATAAGAAAAAAAAATACATTTCGGCCCCCGACACCCGTTATGTGATAATTTATATAATTGTTCCACCTGTTATATTCATATCGGCACTCATATGGGAAAAAATATCGGTAATATCGGCAAAAATGCATATCGGTAGTCCCCTAATATAAAAGATAAATAATTACGAGTGCTAAATTTAAGAATGACGTCATCAAATATGACCGCTGGTTTTTGTCCTAAAAAATACTCATATCGCACTCATATCGGCAATATCGGTATCGGCTATAATGCATATCGGTAGACCCTTAGTTTTATGTTTGAATGATCATCTTGTTCTCTTATCCTCTGTTGTCTGAAAAAATTATTTTAACCTCCATTAATTTTTTTTTAAAAAATCTAGCAAGGTCTACACATATCTTATCTTATCTTAACTGTTTCAGACGCTCCTTCTATACAGAAGATTATTGCGTCCTACGCTTATCTATGGTTTGTGTTTAGTCCTGCATTCTTATTAGAGTTTTAAATGTTGATAAAGTGTTTGCTTTCCTGGTTTCTTCAGGCAACCCATTCCACGCCCGAATTCCGGACGGGAAGAACAAAAATTTGTATGTGTTTGTTCTTGCATACGGGATAAGAAAGGTGTACAGAAGATGCATATTCTAGTACAGGTCTCACCAAAGTGAGATAGCATTTTAGTTTTATATCTTTATTACATTTGTAAAGGTTTCTTTTTATAAAGCCTAAGGTTTTGTTTGATTTTTTAATAACTTCATTGACATGGGGATTCCATGATAATTTCTCATTTATTATGACTCCTAAGTATTTTGCATCTTTAGTTTGGGTTAGTTCCTTTCCATGAATGAAATATTTTGAATTTGTTTCTTTTTCTTTGTTACTCTTAACAGTTGACACTTTTCTGGGTGGAAACTCATACTCCAGTTAGTTTCCCATTTTATCAATTCATCTAGGTCTTTTTGTAAAATTTTGCTATCTTGTTCTGATTTAATTGTTCTATATATTATACAATCATCAGCAAATAACCTAACTTTTGTTCCTGTTGAGATGTTGTTGGGTAAATCATTTATATATATTAAAAAGAGTAAGGGACCTAGCACAGTTCCTTGTGGAACTCCTGAATTAACATTTATTGGTGCAGATTTAGATCCATTAATTATTACAGTTTGCTCCCTGCCCCAAAAGGAAGTCTTGGATCCAGTGTAAGGAACCTGAGATTCCAAAGTAGTTAAGTTTTTTAAGTAAACTAATGTGGTGAACTTTGTCAAATGCTTTTGAGAAGTCTAGTAATATTGTATCTATTTGATCATTTTTGTCTAAGCCTCTTGATAGTTCATCTATTAAACCTACTAATTGTGTTTCACATGAAACCATGTTGATGTGGGCATAGGGCATTATATTTGTCAAGGTGGTTAACTATTCTACTATATATTATGTGTTCTAGTAATTTATAGGTGATACTAGTAAGTGATACAGGCCTGTAATTACCAGGGTCTGATTTATCCCCTTTCTTAAAGAGTGGAGTTACGTTAGCTAATTTCCAATCCTGGGGCACTTTACCCTGGTTTATTTTGCAGGTGAACTGTTAAATAGGTTATCTCCCTACGGACTAAATTTTGAGAGTGAAGCAAAGTGTTTCTCCTGTTGATTGATTATCTTTAAATTGATTTTTTAAAAGTAAGTTTTGATTTTCCCTTGAAGTTACTACCACATAAATATAAAACTGGATTCATATTTTAAAAAATTTTAAGGTGAATAAAAGAAAAGAGACAATAAGAGTGTGAATAGGCTGTTCTAAAAGTGAAATACATTTATTAAACATGTTTTCTTTACATACAGTGATTCTTTTCAAGTGACATGTCAGGTTAATGGTAATGAGGAAATTATCTCCATAAACAAAGACTTCTAGTGGGCAAGGTCCAAAGGTCAAATCACATCCTCTCTTGCTTGGGATATCAGTAACATTAGGTTGCTTAGTAAGGTCAACATCACAAGCTGAACCACCAAACCCTGTCTGACAAATGCATTCTCCTGCAAAAAAAGTTTCATTTTTGAAGTTTCAATTTGGGAAAAATAATAGATAAAGCAGTTGAGTATTTTTTTTTAAAATTCAAGTTTGACATTTTTAGTTTTAGCAAATTATAAATAATCTTTTCCTGGTGAGGTGCTACAAAACAGCTACCCTATACCAGTCATGTTAATGGAAGGCTGGAATAAATCTCAGGCTATTACCATTCCACAACTTGCACACTAATGTGCACAACAGCATCATTGCAAAAAGAAATAATTTAGAATAGCATTTTAACACATTCATCATTGACCTCAAAATAACTGTGCTTAAGTTAGACAAATGATATTTATTTACTGTCATAAATATAATGAATTAGTACATGACAGCTATACATATCACAAAGAAATAAGTGATAAAACTAATGTTCCCTGAACAGCAAATTTTTATTGATATTTTAATATATTCCAAGGGATTATTTCAATTGCCCTCTGAATATCATATTGTGAAAAATCTAAGTATTCATTACTAATTTTAAACTAATATCTAACATATATTTTTTTGCTATATATGTTTGAATTTTTGTTCTACAGAGTTGTTCAAATGCTAGTTGTGTTCTTTATAGGGTTTTTATCAACTAAAATAGCCAGTACTGTCTCTTTCCAGAGATTAGTGTATTTCCTTCTCTTTTCTTCTTTTATAAAATTATAAGCTAAAATAAAAACTACAGCTTTCAAAATCCCATTTTATGTCTTTTAAATAATTTTAAACATTATAATGACCCTTGACCACAACTCAGCTACTTAAGAGCAAATAATTATATGGCCTTAGATTGACAATGTTTGTTAGACATCATTTGATATGGATACTGTAAGTCATGATAATGTAAATTATTTCTGACCCCACAAACATGAGATATCTTAATTTTTCAGAATAGGTGTAAAACATTGTCAATACAATAAAAAATTGAAGTGTCGTTAACTTATTAGAGAATTAATTCAAAATAATTATGTTGGAACAGGACATTTTTATTTTCCCATTGCATCTTTTAATTTAAAAAAACCCCAAATAGTTCGAAACAAAATACGCTCAAATGAAAAAGCATTAATTTGAATTTACCTTTAGAGCAGTTTCCTCTTCCACTACAATCACTGGGACAAATTCCTCCAAATATAGACTTGTTAAGGACAACTTGGTTCATTTCAATGACCCAGTAGCTGTATAAAGCATAGACATATATTAAAAGTTTCAATAGGCAAACATTACCGAGATTTCAAAGCATTTATTAAACATAGAAAACATTTGCACAAATAAAAATAGTTAATATTACCAATAGCTTTTTAACATTTTAACCTACTTTAGATTCACTTGAAGATGAGTTATATGAAGTTATAAGTTACATCAAATATTTAAGTTATCCACAGCAGAGGCAACAAATTCCTCTGTGTCCATATCTAAACAGTTGAAACAAAAATAAGTTTCATCATTATTGTTATTGATATATATAAATTTATAATAAAATAAATTATTAGTAGGGCTGTTAACGATTAATTTAAATTTAATAATTAACTTTTGAAAAATTAACGATTAATTAATCGTTAATTTTGATTAAAGCCGAAAATTGTCACAAATTGTACTTGTCGGAAATCGAAATAACACTGGAATGTCTTCTTTATATGACATCTTTTAACCAACAATGCAAACAGACAAATGTATTGACATTATTTGGTTCAAGTGATGAGTGGGTCTTATTGACAATATAAACAGCCGAGCTGAACATTCGTTCACATAGCTTTAGATTGTTTTAGCTGAAGTTTCTGATACTGTAGTGGATGTTTGGTTTGCAGGTGATATGTAAGCGAAGTGTTAGAACCATGCTAGCAATGTTCCCTTTAAGCAGCTCGCCTGCGCAGATATTTGACAGACGCCACGCAGGAGTTTAGAATCACCACGCAGCAAATTTTGTAAAATATTGCACAATAAATAAAGGTAAAAAAATGATTTTTAAAAACTTGTAAGTTCAAGTACTTTGATTTAATATGACTAAAAACGTGGGGCGGGCGCTTATGAGGTTTAACATATGCGGTTCACTCATTCTCTCACTTATAGATCTCTCTTTTGCCTTCTAAATTAGAAATCTTTATTTTTTATACCAAACACCCGCCCCACGTTTTTAGTCATATTAAATCAAAGTACTTGAACTTACAAGTTTTAAATTATTTTCTTCTTTTTAGTCCGCTTGTAAAATCAAATGGGAAGAATTATCATTGTTAAAAATTTGCTTTTTTTTTACCTTCTTAAAAATTAAATTTTTGGCATAATTACCATGACAGTTATGCCATGTTATTTAGCTTCATGAGACTTGCTATACACACATAAACATAAAAATTAAAAATTATCCTCATTCATATTTACAATTAAAAAATAATGGAGAAATTATAAGGTAATTTACATAAAATCAATCTAGGGCAAATAGTTTGCTATAGTCAATATTATGAAAACTGCACTCAATTGAACTGATATTATCACACAATGAATTACTAACCTTGACTTGACTTTACCTTAAATTATCATGTTGTTTTACAGAGAATCAAAAGGATCAATTTAACCAATATTACTTAAGATCTTTACCAAAAATTACATGGTGGCAAAAAGGAGTGAAGCAATTATATATTTAAAATAAGTAGACACGTTTTAATAAATAATTTGTATTTTAATTATTTGATGTACAAACATGTAAATGGAAGCCGAATTCCGAATAGCACTTACATATAGCTACAATAAAAACTATTTAATTTACACTGCCTTGTTTATGGCCATGACTTACTTGAGGGACATATGTAATATCATAGTCAAATTTGTTGCTGCAGTTTGGTTTTAACGCACTGGAAGCTAAGGTGGCAGTAATATCACTCCCTGACAGAGAAACAGGCATTATTAACAAATAATATTTCAATACTTTAATGTCTTTTAGAATATTAAGTTTAGCAAATATTGTCCAAAATAATGTCTTTTTTAAAACATTCTGGCAAGGGCAATGTCGTTTATTTTTTTAGTTTGATGATGATGATGACTTTCTTCTTCAGCTCTGTGATCTTCATATCTCATTTAAGTAAAAAGTCTTCAAATTTTTCTTAAATTCCCTCAATGTTAAGGGAATACTTTTCCATAAAACTAGTGCAGATGATTAATAAACAACCCGTAAAAACAAAGTTTTTGACTTTAAATCGCTAATATACGAGACATAACTAAAAGTATTGATTATGTTTAATATAATAGGCACCGCGCGACAGACTAGCATAATTATTTACAGATCGGGAAAACATTATAAAAGTATGTTCAATATAATACACACTGCGCGACAGACTAGCATAAACATTTACATGCTACATAGAGATAATCTAAAAATTAATTAATTAAATTAAAGTACATTCCATTGATGTGAAATTTTGATAGACTGCATTGTTATTTGACAAAAGTCTATGTGCAAAATTTCAGCTCGAAAGGATCAAGGGATGTGGATCATTTTTGGCTTTTGTTTTTCCGCGGGACCATGACAAACAAATCGCTGAAGGGATTTAAAAAGAGCACAGGCTGATGTATTTCTTCCTTCGTTCATCCATTCTGGGAATTTTCAAAAGATACTGCTTAGGGGAATGCAGCCTCTTTACAAATATTGCATTCTTTTCCATGGATGCAACCGTAAAAAAGCACTATGCGCTGTAGTGAGTATTTTCTAGAGCTTGAGCATTTGGTTTCAAGGAAATCCCAACAGACTACTTACTGTTGCAGTAGTCCAGCCTTGATTGTATTAAAGGGACTACTATGACTTTCTGATTGTGTTGAAGCATCATATCTCATCTTATCTTATCTGTTACAGACACTCCTTCTATACAGAAGATTATTGCGTCCTACGCTTATCTATGGTTTGTGTCTAGTCCTGCATTCTTATTAGAGTTTTAAATTTTGATAAAGTATTGGTTTTCTTGGTTTCTTCAGGCAACACGTTCCATGCCCGAATGTATCATTGCATACAGATAAATGCTTGTCCATATAAGTTTACCAGGGATTACAACTTAGAATTTTAAAAAGCAATAGAAATGAACATTTAAATCTTTTTTGGTCAGTCAACTGAAATATCTAGAATTTTAATTGTGTTGTTTGAGAAATTTGTTGTTTTTTTTCTCAAACACTGTAAGAAGAAAAATTTTCAAGTGAAAAAAATTAAGTATTTGCACAAAATCTATAATTAAATTCAAGAAGTTTTTCAGGATTTTGCAAGATAAACTATCAAATTCCAGGACATTTTAAAAATCAAAGATCGTAAGTCAGTTACTCAAAAACTATTGTACTGTGAATTCTTTTACCCCAAACTCAGTAAAAATTGAATTTCAGGACATTTCAAGAGAAGTTTTGTAATTCAAGGGGTTTTTCAGGAGTTTTTAAAAATTGTTTTTCTTTAAATTCCAGGAGATTGTCATGATATTCTGAAATTACTGCAGAATGTAAGAAACTTTTAATTGTATAACATTTTTGTCTATCTTTGTTGGAAAAAAATGTATGTTATCTATATAATGCTCAATGCATGCATTAAGAAAGTTACCTTTGGAGTTACTTCTCAGTCCATTCTGGCATGCAGAAACATCAGTGCTGCAACATATACATCAATGCTGCAACATATACATCAGTGCTGCAACATATACATCAGTGCTGCAACATATACATCAGTGCTGCAACATATACATCAGTGCTGCAACATATACATCAGTGCTGCAACATATACATCAGTTAGTTAGTTAGTTAGTTAGTTAGTTAGTTAGTTAGTTCCTCTCGGGCCGAAGACGGCACATAGGGCAGAAGTCATTGATTTCCATTTACGACGATCCGTCGCCAATTGTATTAGGTCTTGATTATTTCTTAGACCCATGGTTGAGCTTTCTCTTTTGATTGTTCTACGTAGGGTTTCTTTTGGTCTTCCTCGTTTTCTTTTGCCTTTTGGTGTCCATATGAAGGCCTGCCGTGGTAGTCTTCTCTCGTCCATTCAAAGAACATGACCGATATAATTCCAACGCCTTCTCCTTATAAAGGTTGACACATATTCTTGGTTGGTTTCTTCTCTTATTGTTTCATTTGATTTAAAATCACTCCATTTTATATTCAAAATTTTTCGGAGGCATTTGTTCTCGAAGGCAACTAATTTCTTTTCTATAGCTTTCCAAAAAGCATTCGACAGCCTCCACCGACCTACGCTCTGGAAACTTCTTAACATCTATGGTTTCCCAACTAAATATGTGAACATTATAAAAGCTTTTTATGCAGATTCACTTTGCTGTGTGAAAACTGAAGCCGGAAATTCTGACTGGTTCCCAGTTGAAACAGGTGTGAAGCAAGGATGTGTCATGTCCCCAATGTTATTTGGAATAGCAATTGATTGGGTCATGCGAAAATGCACGGATGCCGGATTAGGCATCAAATGGACCGAAAACAATACTTTGGAAGACCTTGACTTTGCAGATGACCTGGCTCTTATAAGCTCAACGCATCTGAATACCCAAGAAAAAACTGATCGTCTCCAGCACTTTTCAAATCAAATTGGTCTGCAACATATACATCAGTGCTGAGATAGGCTAGCATTGCCACAGGAACAGAATGATGGACCAGAAGAAGTAGTTACCAGATCACCACAGAAGTCGTTACCAGATCACCACAGAAGTAGTTACCAGATCACCACAGAAGAAGTAGTAGTTACCAGATCACCACAGAAGTAGTTACCAGATCACCACAGAAGCCACAATATATTGATTCTTCTTGCTTCACCCTGTCATTATAAAATTTTACATTTCCCATCATATAACTGGGACAATCAGACACTAAAAATGGTTTTAATAGCTACTTTTATAAATCCAAATCTATATTTTTAATTGTAAACTTGAATAAAGTAACACTTATATAACTAATATTATTCTTATAATAGGTAAGCTAAATATAATTCATTAAACTATAGTAAAATGCAGAAAATAGCTATATTTCAAGGAATTAGAGTGTTAATAGAAAATGGTAAGTGACACACTCATTTTTAGCTATTTAATTGAAGGAAAATTTATAGGATTTCAATTTAATCACTGCTTTTAGTTTTAAAATAACTGGTATCTCTTAACACATTTCTCAACAATATTGTCTTACCTTCAACTAATAGAGAACTTATCTATTTCATTTTGAGTGAATATCTCTCCAGTGCTGCCTATAAGATCATTAGTTCCCATTTTTGTCAAAGCTTCCACACAAGCCTAGCATAAACGAAATATACCATAAAGAATTTTAATAAAAAATATTGTGTAACTAAAAAACCCCACTAATAACAAGTAATTAAATTTTTAAGGAACGAGATAATAATAAAGGTTGTTAATACATGTACAATTCTTTTTTTGAGGACCTTTCAACTGTTGACAAAAATACCAGTAAACCAGTTAACTATCCATTAATGGTAGTGAGGTATTTTTCCTTAGTTTTTATAACCCCCAAGAAAATTTAGCAAATTTAGCTTCCTCCTAGCCTGTAGGTGACATCATGTATACATTGTGTATACTTTATAAGATGACTGTGCATACATAAGATGCCCCCAACTTTCCCTGCTTAAGTATAGGGTCTGAGAAATACTTACTCCATAAAACTGCCCCTTTTTCAACACACACCCAAATTTTAAAAAAATACCGGCAGGATTAATATTAATATTTGATTTCAGTAATGTAATTTTAATTCAAAAGAATTTGACATGCAGGTACTTGGCACAAAAACGATCACTTATACAGGACTTATAAGAACGTTCAAGTTTGAGGACCACTAGACCATTCATAAGAACAGCAGTTAACTGTCCATAAGAGTAGAAAAGTATCTTTCCTATAACCAGCAAACAACTCTTCTAATACTAATAGTAACACTCAGGCTTTTGTCAGTTATTTACATCAAAGGCGCTTTTATGTCACTGCCGCTGATGCTATGTTAGCTCAAATACTATGCTTCTGCAACTCAGCAAAAGGCAGGGGGGGGATATTCATTAGCCAAACTAACAGTGAAGATGTGTGATTTAAAATTGATGCCACAGCCACATGTATGTTATTTCTCTGCGTCTTAACCATTAACAACTTTACAATACACCTGCTTATAAGAGGACTCTGTATTTTGAGATTTCATGGGTTAAAATGTTGTCTTAAATACCAAAAAATATGGTACAATTTAATTTAATAGTGTTTTTAAGATTTAAAACCCAGAAATTTGCTTATATGGACAAATAATTGAAGTTATGGTCATGGGCGTCGCTAGGAATTTTTCCAGGAACCCACTTTTTTAAATTTTAACTGACAATGCCATACAGGTACAATTTTCAAGTTCAGTATAAAATAAGGGTCGAAAAAAGCCTTAGAAATTAATAAGACTTACAAATTAGTGCTGTAATAGCTCAAATACAACATTTATTAATGCATTTAATAAATTAAAAACTTAAGTTCTCACGAGAAAATTTGAATTTTGCTGTGAAATAATATACATGTAGAAACTGCAGGATTACCAAGGATGGATATCAGAAATTTTTTTACAGGCTAAAAAAAAATCGAAAAGTAGACCAATCGAGGGATTCCGAAATGCCGTTATTAGAAGATTTTGGGGCATCTGCAGCATATGACTTATCATTGGCATTGAGGACAACAGTATACATTCAACGGCCAGACATAACTGAAGCAACTGTTCCTAATTTGATTGTCGCTGACACTTATTCATTTCCTAAATTGGATATTGGAAGGTATGTCTGGACATACGACCTTTCAAATAAGTTGAAATTGCAGCTGATTCGTGATTGTTGGACCCTTGATAAAAATTATGATTTTAGAGCTGACAGTGAGGGAAACATAGTTTTTAGTTTTTAGATATGCATGGTTATCAGACTATTCACCGTGGCTTGTATACTCGCAAATGTTAATAGGTGCCTTTTGCAAATGTAGCCGAGTGGTGGCTATGATATCAATTGTTAGTTTGGTTGTTGTTAACTACTTCACAATTAACAAAGACAAGTAAATGAAATGGAGGTAAGTCGCGTGGACTATAGCTCGTATAGTATTTATTTGAGTACTCTCTAAGGTTGACACAGTAACTGACGTCTAAGTATTTGGAGACAGGAAACACAGTTTACAGTTATAAGTTATACTACAGCCTATGCTCTACTACTATCTCTAGCACTGTCCTAAGTCTATCCTAACCAGGCGCTGGGTGACTCGCTCTCCGACCCCTTGTCTCCCACAGTCCTCCACTTATATTGGTAGTCAGAGGAATGTGGGTCACATTAGAGATCATCCTATGGCTCAAGTCGTAAAAACTTGTTCCATTCATGATTTCCCTGGACTCTCGGTCGCACGCTGGGAACAGCCATCCCGTGCTCGCCATGACGTCTCGAGCCTCTGGTCACCCTAGCCGATACTTAAAATCGTTCTTTTGTTCACGCTAAGGGGGACAGCCATCCCACATTCCAATGCTCCACCCACTGCTGATATTGGTGAGGAGGTGGAATGCGTTGTGGGCTGAAAAAGTGGCAGACACTACCACACAAATATTGCGTGTTGTTTTGTTTCTGCAAAAAGGAATTCTATGAGTTCAGTGGGTATTTGTCATCAAACCATATACAAAATATAAAGATTTCAACGAAGATGCACGTAGCAACCTGCAAAGCACATTATGGCACAAAGGCTCTCATGAAGATGCAAGCAATTTAATTGCTTTATTGGAAGCCAGAGCAGTTTCTATAGATGAGCAGTTGGACTCATCATTTAGAAGACAAATTCAAGAAAATCGCAACAAACTGGGTCCCATCATTTCTACAATCCTATTTTGCTGCATGCATGTTTTAGCACTTCGTGGAACAAAATCAAATTCTGATAATTTGTATGAACTGTTAGAGTTTCGTGTTGAATCTGGAGATGAAGTTCTTGGTAATCGTTTGTCAATTGGTTCTGGTAGTGCTGAGTATGGTTCATCAACAAAACGCCCCGGACAAAACGGCCCCGACAATTGGGCTCCGACATAACGGCCCCGACAAAACGGCCCTGGACTATAGATGGACTAATAGTAAAATTTACAATCAAATATATTCGTATTTTTACTCACCTATTCAGTGTCAGGTTTAGCTAACAATAAACAATAATAATAACACCACAAAAGTGAATTTAATAGCCTTTACGCGAAATGGTACCAATAACGGTTGTTTGTTGACAAGAAACATATAATAACATCACAGAAATAATTTTACAATTTTACCACTTTTTTTAAGGGTGAAAAAGTTGACGCAAGCTTAAAATGCAAAAAAATTAATGTTTTTGTTAAAAAATGTTAACAATTTGTCTGGGGCCATTTTGACCGGGGCCGTTATGTCGGGGCTGTTTTGTCTGGGGCCGTTTTGACGGGTAACCGCTGAGTGTATCTCGGCAACTACGCAAAACACTATAATCGAAATTTGTGGGTCTCTCTTGCGTGAAGACATTGTTCGTGAAGCAAATAATTCAGTTGCATTTTCTATACTTGCCGAGGAAACAAATGACATTTCAGGCATTGAGCAGATGTCACTTGGTGTTAGATTTGTCAAAGAACAAAATGGGAAAATGATGGTCACAGAAGAATTCATGGGATATATTCCAATTGTCAATAGAACAGCTGAAGGTTTAACCAACACCATCATTACTAATTCATTAGAATTTTGATTAAATATGACAAAGCTTGCTGGTCAAGGATACTACGGATGTTCTACAAAGGCAGGTAAAGAAGGAAGAGTCCAAGCTATAATTTGAAAAAAATACCCAAAAGCAGCATTTTTACATTGCAGTTCACATAAACTAAATCTTTTTGTGAACGATTTAAATAATGTGAATGTTGTACGAAACACAATAGGAACAATTAAGTCAATTATAGTGTTTTTCAGAGAAAGTAATCAGCAAAGAAAACTTATTCTAAATTTTCCTTTGCTATGTGAAACTAGATGGTCACATAAATATAAAATCTTGCGGATTTTTGCTGAAAATGTGACAGAAATTGTTAAGCAACTGGAATATTTAGAAGAATCAGTAATGTAATACTTGCAGATATAATTCTTTTTTATGTTTGATAAATGTAAACTGTCTTCCATGTAATAAACTTTCATGAAATTTATGGCCCTTTGCCCCCCCCTTCCCTACGCCCATGGTTATGGTTAACCAAAGCGGATTACACATTTTAGGACTGGTTAATCAGTTAAAATGTAATCTATTAACAGCCTTAATTTTATCAGAGCAAACAAATTTAGATTTTTTAAAATGTCTGCAGTATATTGTTCTCATATTCGTAATTTTTTTTTATTTCAGTGGCTTTTTGCTTTTAAGCATGTTTTTACTCACCAGCGGTATTTCCTAAATCATATGATGAAGCTTGAATAATGATGTTAATATATTTCCTGCCTATAGTAGCAACAACCTTTGTTCCTGTTGGTAGGATGATCTGTTTAACAAAAATAAATTAAATTGAATACAAGATAAAAATCAAAACTTAATTTTTAAATAAAATCATTATTTATAATCTTATAGTTTTAAAATAATTGTTAAATAAACAAAAAGGAATCTTTTTCAAATGCATCCCACAAATTTCAATGATTTTTATTTTCATTGAGTAATAAAGTCATTTGGAAGAGATCATTAAAATCATTGAGTAATAAAGTCATTTGGAAGAGATCATTAAAATCATTGAGTAATAAAGTCATTTGGAAGAGATCATTAAAATCATTGAGTAATAAAGTCATTTGGAAGAGATCATTAAAATCATTGAGTAATAAAGTCATTTGGAAGAGATCATTAAAATCATTGAGTAATAAAGTCATTTGGAAGAGATCATTAAAATCATTGAGTAATAAAGTCATTTGGAAGAGATCATTAAAATCATTGAGTAATAAAGTCATTTGGAAGAGATCATTAAAATCATTGAGTAATAAAGTCATTTGGAAGAGATCATTAAAATCATTGAGTAATAAAGTCATTTGGAAGAGATCATTAAAATCATTGAGTAATAAAGTCATTTGGAAGAGATCATTAAAATCATTGAGTAATAAAGTCATTTGGAAGAGATCATTAAAATCATTGAGTAATAAAGTCATTTGGAAGAGATCATTAAAATCATTGAGTAATAAAGTCATTTGGAAGAGATCATTAAAATCATTGAGTAATAAAGTCATTTGGAAGAGATCATTAAAATCATTGAGTAATAAAGTCATTTGGAAGAGATCATTAAAATCATTGAGTAATAAAGTCATTTGGAAGAGATCATTAAAATCATTGAGTAATAAAGTCATTTGGAAGAGATCATTAAAATCATTGAGTAATAAAGTCATTTGGAAGAGATCATTAAAATCATTGAGTAATAAAGTCATTTGGAAGAGATCATTAAAATCATTGAGTAATAAAGTCATTTGGAAGAGATCATTAAAATCATTGAGTAATAAAGTCATTTGGAAGAGATCATTAAAATCATTGAGTAATAAAGTCATTTGGAAGAGATCATTAAAATCATTGAGTAATAAAGTCATTTGGAAGAGATCATTAAAATCATTGAGTAATAAAGTCATTTGGAAGAGATCATTAAAATCATTGAGTAATAAAGTCATTTGGAAGAGATCATTAAAATCATTGAGTAATAAAGTCATTTGGAAGAGATCATTAAAATCATTGAGTAATAAAGTCATTTGGAAGAGATCATTAAAATCATTGAGTAATAAAGTCATTTGGAAGAGATCATTAAAATCATTGAGTAATAAAGTCATTTGGAAGAGATCATTAAAATCATTGAGTAATAAAGTCATTTGGAAGAGATCATTAAAATCATTGAGTAATAAAGTCATTTGGAAGAGATCATTAAAATCATTGAGTAATAAAGTCATTTGGAAGAGATCATTAAAATCATTGAGTAATAAAGTCATTTGGAAGAGATCATTAAAATCATTGAGTAATAAAGTCATTTGGAAGAGATCATTAAAATCATTGAGTAATAAAGTCATTTGGAAGAGATCATTAAAATCATTGAGTAATAAAGTCATTTGGAAGAGATCATTAAAATCATTGAGTAATAAAGTCATTTGGAAGAGATCATTAAAATCATTGAGTAATAAAGTCATTTGGAAGAGATCATTAAAATCATTGAGTAATAAAGTCATTTGGAAGAGATCATTAAAATCATTGAGTAATAAAGTCATTTGGAAGAGATCATTAAAATCATTGAGTAATAAAGTCATTTGGAAGAGATCATTAAAATCATTGAGTAATAAAGTCATTTGGAAGAGATCATTAAAATCATTGAGTAATAAAGTCATTTGGAAGAGATCATTAAAATCATTGAGTAATAAAGTCATTTGGAAGAGATCATTAAAATCATTGAGTAATAAAGTCATTTGGAAGAGATCATTAAAATCATTGAGTAATAAAGTCATTTGGAAGAGATCATTAAAATCATTGAGTAATAAAGTCATTTGGAAGAGATCATTAAAATCATTGAGTAATAAAGTCATTTGGAAGAGATCATTAAAATCATTGAGTAATAAAGTCATTTGGAAGAGATCATTAAAATCATTGAGTAATAAAGTCATTTGGAAGAGATCATTAAAATCATTGAGTAATAAAGTCATTTGGAAGAGATCATTAAAATCATTGAGTAATAAAGTCATTTGGAAGAGATCATTAAAATCATTGAGTAATAAAGTCATTTGGAAGAGATCATTAAAATCATTGAGTATAAAGTCATGAAGAGTCATTTGGATAGCAGAGATCATTAAAATCATTGAGTAATAAAGTCATTTGGAAGAGATCATTAAAATCATTGAGTAATAAAGTCATTTGGAAGAGATCATTAAAATCATTGAGTAATAAAGTCATTTGGAAGAGATCATTAAAATCATTGAGTAATAAAGTCATTTGGAAGAGATCATTAAAATCATTGAGTAATAAAGTCATTTGGAAGAGATCATTAAAATCATTGAGTAATAAAGTCATTTGGAAGAGATCATTAAAATCATTGAGTAATAAAGTGATTTGGAAGAGATCATTAAAATCATTGAGTAATAAAGTCATTTGGAAGAGATCATTAAAATCATTGAGTAATAAAGTCATTTGGAAGAGATCATTAAAATCATTGAGTAATAAAGTCATTTGGAAGAGATCATTAAAAATTAATTTGAAAGATCTTATAATAAAATAAACTAACTAATGAAAATTTAAATTTTAATAAAAATCTTTTCTTAACCTCATATTTATTCCCATCTTCATAGCTGGCCACTGTAAGTCCACTTGTCATTGGCCCATCCAGGATCATGTCTACTTGTAAAGGTGACTGACTGCGGTCATCACTCCTTACTTGGCCACAGCGGTCAATGCGGATATCATCTCTTTCACATCTTACAATCAAAGCACAGTTGCAGGAAGCCCTATCCTGATCCTCATTACATTTTCTATAGTATGCTCGTACCTGTAAAAATAAGGCAGTTAAAAGTTAAACATTAAAGAATTTTTTTTAATCTTAGAAATGGAATAAAAGGTTAAGAAAGCATTTTGCAACAGATCTAGCAAGTAATGAACAAGAGTTTTTTTCTTGATATTAAATGAAGCTAAGATAATATTAGTCACTTTTAAAAGCTGTAATAGTGATTCTACTAGTCCTAAAAAAGTAGTTAACAACAATAAATAAAAGTTAAAGAATCTCATATTATGTGGACTCAGGTGCAGCAAAACTGTATACTAAATCAACAGTACACACAATGTCAATTGGTTTAAATACACAAAATATTTTTATCATACAATGGGTTTACGTTAGAATACATACTTCTTGAGAAAGGGTATTATGACGATATAAAATAAATTCTCCAATATACATGTTAATAAAGTAACTGAAAAATAAGTAAAAAGTCTTGTGGTTAGACAAGTATTGTATTCTTATTTATTAATTTAAACCCAAAATAAATCATGCATTAACTTAAATTAAATCAACATAAATTTCAGGGGGAAAAATTATTTTGAAGCTAAGAGTGAAGAATAAAAACTTACATTTCATCAAATGATGTCATGTGTGGGTCATTGATAGACTGACATATAGCTACTTGATCGGAGTCAATGATTTTCACCTAAGGGAAGCAATCAATAGGAACTATCTTAAACTATTGTTATTCACTACTCTTCTTCATCCACTCAAATTTTCTTATCATTCTTTTGTTTTAAAGTTCTTCTTCTAGCACTTTTTATTATTAAACTTTTATTTTTAAGATATCTTTTGTATTTATTTATTAATTATTTATTGTATTTTTATCAAAATTTTCAATGAAAGCTCTAAATGAAACATAAATTCTCATCTTTATTTCTTTGTTTTTAACATAAAGGCTGCAGATGGAAGTTACATATTTTTTTTCATTTAATTTAGAAACCTTTACAAATTCTAGCATTTAAATGCCATAATTTCGAAACATTTTTTGGATTAAGAGTAAATATATTATAATAATAATATATTGATAATTTTTAGAGCGCAGTACCTCAGTAAGGAGCTGGGCTTACAGCCTGAAACTTGCCTGCATAATTTGAATTTCTATGACTGTGGTAGAATTTATGTGGGCCTGGAGATGAATGTTCCTGATCTGATCTACATCTATTTTACCATCAGCTACAGCTCTAATGATGACAGCTCTATCTGCCAGTTGAAATTGGTCAGCACCCCACCACAGGTGCTAGACTCAGAGTTAAACCACCGGACAACAACCTGGGGCAAGGTTTCATTTGTGGAGGGACATCGGATATCCTTATCTGTTAGTGGAACTTCAATGGATATAAAGATATCACAAGATTTGTTGGCAGATAGGTTACAGAACACGATAGGTGGGAAGTTTGAGGAAATCCTTATGACTTTGTCACCTGCTCCTTCCGTCACTTCTAGGGCTGTTGTACCAACGACCTGTAGATAAACAAAATAATTGATGAACATGTTAAAAATAGAAAATGCATAATACATATATCTCTAATTAAGATCAGAAGTAATTAAAAAAATTTTTTAAAGGGAAACCAAAATAAGCTCAATAAAAAATTATATATATTAAAGACTTAAATGCTCAACAGATTATGAAGTTTATTTTCAAGTTGAATAGCAGAACCAAAGTTGCCTCTTTACAGCTTAAGTCAAAGAAAAACTCAGCTGTAAAAACATTTCTAGAAGGACAAGCAGCATTATCATTATGTACTTCATAAGATAAAAGTCTTGAAACTTCTACCGAGCAGAAACCCCAAGTGATTAAAATTTGCGCCAGTGCTGCTCAAGTCATGACAAGCCATTCACTTTGTTGGATTAGAGGGAACATAAGAAACACTAACTCTAACCAACCCTTCTTTTCTCTGGAGAGATGAATGGTTGGCCTTAAAGAGATATTCTGGTTGGGCATTGCCTCATCTAGGATGGGATGCAAGATCCAAATTTGATAATTGAGAATAACAGGAATAAATTGTCTTAAACCTATTTCTGGAACTTTTACACTCATTTGATCATAAATGTTGTGGATGTAGCAGTGTGCCACTGGTTCATTTGATCATAAATGTTGTGGATGTAGCAGTGTGCCACTGGTTCATTTGATCATAAATGTTGTGGATGTAGCAGTGTGCCACCGATTCATATAATCATAAATGCAGATGTAGCAGTGTGCCACCGGTTCATAATTTTATGATGGGTTACCCCCATGATGCACTCTACCACCTTGACCCAACACAAGGAAAGCACATGATTGAGTGAACATGTGACATGTAGGGGAAAGGGAGATAAGATGAATGGAAGAGTAAGAAAAGAAAGTGTGTTGGAGGAATCTTTTCTTTTTTAAAAAGCCCTGTTGGCGTTTTGGCTGAAGAGAAATTAATATGAGTCCAGTCTTGACAAAGTTCATTATTTGGTTGAATTTATTGTATTTCAAAGCCACCACTCAGCTACACAATGGAACTCCAAATGCTTACTGTTACCCTTATTAGTTGGTGTGGGTAAATACAGTCTAATTAAAGAACTAATTAAAGAACTTGTTCCTAAAAGTTCTATAAATTCACCACACGCAAGTTTCTCAAAGTCAAGTAAAAGAAGTGCCTATTTTCTAAAAAAAAGAAAGAAAGAAAAATAGCAGTGTTAACAATTATTTTTCTGCATTCACCTTGATTTCAAACTTAAAATGTCCACTCCTGATGATAGCACTTCTGCTGGTGTTACATGATGAAGCAGTGCAATTCACCAAACAGTAAATCTGAAACACAAGATAAAAGATGTTATAACGTCTAATTTTGTTTTTAGGTGTTTCAGATAGTTCCTTTCATAGAACTTAAATACATGGCAGGAACAATTTGAAACACCTACTTAAATATGTGTTTCACTTTCTTTTACCTATTTCTTACATCTAATGGGCTTCCAAAAATAAAATTCAATCGAATTAAAATGGTAAGAAAAATATCAAATAATATAAAACAAAAGAACATTATTGCTGAAATCATTATAAGACAAAATAAACCTACAAGACAAAATTTTATTTTATTTTGTAAGAAATATTGATAAAAACAACATTATTTTTAAGTTAAATTTGTTTCAATATTGTAAATTATTTTGAGAGAAGTTCAGAGTGCAACATTCTACTTCTGAAATCAAACTCCTCAAACAAAAGCTACCTTTGAAGTGTATTCTAGTCCTGTCAACTGCTGGTATGAGATCTCATGGAAAGAATCATTGGCTAAAATTACATGTTCATTAATGAACTCATCATCTCTATACCATTGGACATAAACATTCAAGTTAGAGTCATTGTTTCTATAGGTAGTCCAGTTACAGACAAAATAGAAGTCAGATTGATTTTGGTCAAATCTGGTCTTTATAACAGGCTGGGCGTCAATTCTAGAGAAAGCTGAGGAATAAAAAATTTTTTTAAATGCAAGCAATAATTCTTGTTTTTTTGTACATAAAGTTGTAAAATAAAATTTTGGAAATATTTATCTTATATTATCTTATCTTAATAACTGAAATATTCAAATGTACTTATAAAAATTTTTTTGAAGAATTACTGGTAACAAAAGAACTACCCTTAGATTGTCTATTTTGATGGTCATAATGATCATAGACATTATTTGCATTATGTTTATTTGATAGATAATTAGCTTGTATGCAGTAAGATAAAATAAATTTCTTTTATTACATGTATTAAAAAAATTGAAACTTAAAAAATAAATAGTTTTTATCAGAATAGAAATACAGTCAAACCTCTCATAATGAGAACCTCTCATGACGAGAAATTCGCATAACGAGCAAATTTTTTTAAAAAAAAAGTTGCTCCATTAACGAACGAAAATTCGCATAATGAGTGACGCAGAAAGGGAAAGTCCCTTTTTCATGGAAATTCATTTGTGAGCCGGCACTTCGCCCCGATGTGTTAAGCACTCGGTCTGTTAGCGTATTGTTTTCGTGTGTGATAAACCGTTTTTACAAATCTTGTATTCAGACAGTACGCGTAATTTTTGTATGTGAAAAGTGTAATAACAAGTGCTAAAATGTCTTCGAAAATATAAAACACAAGAAGACAATCATAAGAGAGAAGAAAAAAAATAACTGTTGAAATGAAACGTAAACCCATTGAAAAGCGAGAACAAGGTGGCTAATCTAGCGTGCAACTACAATCAGCCAACATCAACGATCTGCACTATTCTCAAGAACAATTAAGGAGATGGATGCTTCGTAGGGATTGTCAAGAATATATACCAAACGGTTACGACACATTTTTGTCAAATTTTGAAGCCTCTGCAAAAACTAATATCTTTTGACAGTTTTCTAGTTAAAACAGGAATAATTATTTGTCTGTCATAAATTCATATTTTTGTTTATGTTTCTTGTTTCAAATCTAAATTGTATTCCTAGTTGCTTCACTCTTTAACAATTCATAAGTACTTTATTTGAATAAATGTTGAATAAATCGTATTTTACATTGATTTGTATGGGAAAAATTGTTTTGTATAACAAGTGTTTCGCTGAACGAGTAAGACTCTGAAAATACTCTGAAATGAATTAAACTCGTTATGAGGGGTTCGACTGTAATTTTATATTTTAACAAAATTTTTTAAAAATAGACAAAGTTTAAACATAAGACATCTAAATTCTCATCTTAACAAATCAAAATGCTTGTGACTAAGTTGATATTTAAGCTTTCCCTTTCATAAATTAAGCTATGATAGTGGTATCCCCAGCATATTCAATGATTGGAATGGTGTTGCCTTGGCACTTGTTGTTATTGTTAATTAATGGACACAGGACAGGGTATATAAAGCAAACTTGAATAACAATGAACAAGATGAATAATAATAGATGAACATTTTCTAAATCTAAATATTTACCTGTTCCGTTTGTCCAGTCCCATTGATTTTTTGCAGGCTCACACACAAGGTCAGGTTTAGTTGGGTTACTCACTGTAGTTCTGATACACACGTTGTCAAAGAAGCAATATTTTGACTACAAATGAAAGCAGCAAAAGGCATTTTATTTATTGTTATTCAAGCAAACTAATTTACAGTATAACACTTAAAAATAAGCTGATGTAGAAGTAATGTACTACTCATTAGGATTTTTACTATAAGTAATAAAGTAATGAGAATAAAAGAGAATAAGTTAAATGTAAAAAAATCTTTTTTTTAAAAAGGACACGTTTTAATTTACATATAGAAATTGCACTAAATATGTATAATACAAAAAAAAACAACATTTTCCTCTAACTGAAAATTGAACCTCGTACCCCCATGTCGGCAATCGATCACGCTTATATTTCGGCCAGCAAGACTTGATGTTGATAGTACTTTTTAAAGTTATAATAATTGTATCCCTCAAGGGCGAATTGAGGCATTGTTCATTGACGCAAGTGATAATATTTTATATAGACAAAAACTAAAAACTAAAAGTGCAATAATTTCAATACAGTACATTCGTTCAATCTGAAATTTTGATACAATGCATTGTCATCCAAGATCTATCTGAGGTAAAAAATTTTAGATCTCTAGGACCATCAGAAGTGGTATAATTTTACGTTTCAAGTTTTGAAGGAAGGATGGATACAACATACAAACATTGTGACTTAAATAAAAGCGTGTAAAAAGAGATGAAAATTTGTTTTGACTCCTGTACCTGGAAGACACATGTGGTACCATTGCAAGTGTAGCACTTTTTACTGTAGGCCTGATATATAAATGTGCTTGAAATGTTGAGTGTATGACGAACAGCCACTCTGAAGCTTGCAACTCGTGGCAGCTCACATGAGATTCGCTCATAAGAAATGAAGGTTGCATTGACAACGACGGTGCTGTTTTCTCTTGCAGTGTATATGTCCAGGCCAAAATACCGTTTAAAAACGTGTATTACTTAAATATTCATGTTAATATGTTGCCTTTTAAAAAAACATAATTTCAAATATTTTATAGAGCAGATCTAAGAAAAAGAAACTTTTTCCGATATTTTTGTGTAAAAAATCATAAAGAGTAAAGGTAATTACAGCACACCGTGGTAATAATGAGACGTTTTAAAAGGTCAAAGGAGCAACACAAATGAAGGTTACAATTTATTTAAATAGCTTTGAGTAAAAATTAGAAAATAACTGGAATGACATGAGAATTTAACAACAATAATTTTAAAACTCATTGTTTGCAAACAACCCTTAAAGATATTTTATTTGCAATGATTCAAGTTGTAGGGATTAAAATATTTCTAAACATTTAAAACAAAATGACAGCTTACATTTATTTGCTCAAATACACATGCCAGATATTGGCCATCAACAAAATGACAGCTTACATTTATTGGCTCAAAACACATGCCAGATATTGATTGGCCAACAACAAAATGACAGCTTACATTTATTTGCTCAAATACACATGCCAGATATTGGCCATCAACAAAATGACAGCTTACATTTATTGGCTCAAAACACATGCCAGATATTGATTGGCCAACAACAAAATGACAGCTTACATTTATTTGATCAAATACACATGCCAGATATTGGCCATCAACAAAAGGTCCTCCCACAATTGTTATAGTTTGGCAAGACTCCACATCAACATCACATGAGGGTTTAGGCAAAACTTGTGAGGTAGATGGTGGTGCTGTCAGATTAACAGAGCGATCAACACCACCAAAACCTGAATTACGCTGGCAGAGACCTGGCAATATAAATGCGAAAATTTAGTGGAGTACTAGAGAATGAAAACGCCAGTAACGGCTGCAGGAAAAATACATTTCTACCCTACAATTTGTGCTATAAGTTTGGAACTGGTGGCAATATGAAATTCTGTTATAATTTAAAACATTATCAAAATTGTAATACAGTTATAAATAACATTAGAACAATGAAATTTCTTTAGTATTTCCTTTTAAAAAGCACTCAATTTGGATCCTTTTTTTATGAGGCAACATACTCCATTGAAAAAATGATTTACATTTTTATTCAATCTTTTTGTATTTTCAGATCATTTTTTTTTCCTTTGATTAAGACATACATTTAACAAATATAGATTGCATCATATCTCCGAGAAGTAGACCTGCCAGCCGTATTTTAAAAAAATTTCGGCTGGCTGACATAATCTTTCGGCTGATATCCGGATTAGCCGGATTTTAAAATTTCGGCTGGCTGACATTATTTTTCGGCTGATATCCGGATTTCTCCGTAAATTGACATTTGCAGCAGATTTTCGGCTGATTACAAAATATTCGTAAACTACGGTAAACATCATCCAGGGCTGTTCCAGCAAGTGTTACAGGTGCGGGTATGTTGAGAGATGGGCAATTAATTTTGAAGAAGTCAACAAAACCATCTTTAGCCACATTTTCAAAGGCGAGCAAGTCTCTACAGAACCAGATAACAATATCTCTTGTCAGTTCATGACTTGATGTTGCGTGACATTGACTGTTGCCTTCTCCATACTTACTCCTGAAATATATCAAAATTTTATTTGACTTTTCTTGACTTTGTACTGATATATTGTGCTTGACAATTAAGAGAAGATTCATATTGCCACTTGATGTAATTGCGGCAAAATTGGTTACTTTTGAAATGTGACCCTTGTCACCCAGTGACTGCTGAGCAGTGAGACACAGCTGACAATAAACTCGATCTTCGTCTACATTTCTCCCATTAGTAGAGAACAGGCCACCAAAATATTTCCAGCATTGTGCTTTAGAATTTCCATGTAGGATAGAAGGTTTAGGTTTTACTTGTAGATTTTTAATGAACTGCCTCTCTTCCCGGTTTAGATGACATTTGCTGACATTTGAGTTCACCTAAAATCATCATATAGTCATAAAGAATTGTTACATTAGAAATGGTGTAACGTAAAAAGGTAATCCTGCAGTCTTAGCACATATATTATTTCACTGCGAATTTTAATTTTCTCGTGAGAACTTTCGTTTTTAATTTATTAAATGCATTTATATATGGTATATTTGAGCTATTATAGCGCTAATTTGTAAGGCTTTTTAATTTATAAGGCTGTTTTAGGCACTTGATGCTACATAATCAGAGTAGAGTAGGATACATCCTTTTTGTTTATCTAGCATCCTACTTGCTGGGTTGTCACAGCAAGAGGCAAAATGAAATTTTCTCACTTACAAACAAACAAAAAAGAATCAAACATCTAGTAAGGAAATAAAAAATGAAATTTTCATTAAAATATTTATTGATCTTCTAAGAATCTTAAAATAGATGAATGAAACTTTTAAAAAAAACATCTTCAGTCAGTAAATTTATTTTAGCATGGGTCGTTCCAGGTAATAATAAATCTGCCTAGCAGGGTGCTAGATAAACAAAAATGATGTATCCTACCACGATTATGTAGCGTCAATGGCCAAAAAGCCTTATAAATTAAAAAGCCTTACAAATTAGCGCTATAATAACTAAAATATAACATATGTAAATGCATTTAATAAATTACAAATGAAAGTTCTCACGAGAAAATTAAAATTCGCAGCGAAAAACATTACGTGCTAAAACTTCAGGATCACCCTTAAAAAATCATCAGTTATTGACTTTACTAGTATCTAGTTAATTGAAACAATTAATTTAGGCGTACCTTTCTGCTAGTAGAAGATCGTTCAGCCTTAATTGAGTAATAATAAATTGCCGATTTACGACAAAGCTTAACGATAACTTAAATTAATTAATTAATTTATTTGTATTTTAATTCGTATTTTATAAATTAAGATTGTAAGAAAAAGATAACTAGCAAGAACTGTATCAATGATTATTTAGGTTTAAAAAAGCTGTACAAATAACTAATTTTTGTCACACTTTCGGAGACGGTTATTCTAAAAATGCAATCGATCTTAAAACGGAACGCAATGAAACTAAAGAAAACAAAAACATTACTTTACGGCGGCTCCAATGTTCCCTTTAAGCTGCGCGGTTGCGCTGCCGCGCAGCAGTTTAGAATTACCGCACAGCAATTTTTAAAAAATAATGCACACAAAAATGGATGCTGCGCAACTTTGCACACGAGTTTTTTCTCTTTGTACACGGACCAACGATCCTTAGAGGGAACATTGGGCGGCTCGTTCATTTTTCGGCGGATTTACGGCGGACAAAGTACGGCGGCTAATGCGCTGCGCCGCATATTTTCCGGCAGATTTTTGGCGGACAAAAATTTTGCGGTGTATTCGGCGCGCGGCGCCGGCTAAGGGTCTACCGAGACATGTGACTATTTGCAATATAAATTTTCTATGTTGTTTACAATAAATTTATTTTTTCTTGACAAATACAGTCGAACCCACTTATCTCGAGCTCGGTTATATCGACCACCCTATTATGTCGACGTTTTTTATTGGAACCGCCAAATTCTATCTTTGTCTTAGCATTTTCTCATCGGTAATGTCGATTCTTTTATGTCGCCGAAACCTAGTATCTCGAGCACAAAAGAGGGCCAAATTTGCAACTTAACTCGATTTTCGTCGGTTGAAAATAAAGGTTTGTATCGAGAATCGACGGTGGTTTTTATATAATTAAATAAAAAAATTAATAAATTATTATTCTTTTAAAAGTTTGTTGTTGTTGCTTTGTTACCAGTAAGATAAGTGACTGTGACACTAACACGCGCGTGACGATGAAACTGATTAACACAGTACTGTGTCAGTACACACAGCCCACAGCGTGCTGTGATCAACGGTCAAGGCCACAATAGTTTTATTTATATTACAAGTTTGATTGACTGAGGAAATTCGAGAGCGTTCTGATAGTAACAGATATCCTGCACGTCAAAAGCATTAAACTTAAAATTACCATATTGATATGTTTATTTTTTTTAATTTGCTGATTCGACGGGCATTGCAAACGCGATCGGCTGTGACACGCGCCATGGGACGACGCGAGGCGAAAACTTTGACCTTTTAACGCATGCGCAGACAATTATAAGGCCGATGGTAGACACCGCGTAACGCGCGGTGTCCACTCAGTTGGGTGGATGACACGCATTACACAGTCTGTTTATTTTGGTATACCCAGTCCACCTTAATAGCTTAAAATTTATTTTTAAAAAGATTTATGATTTTAAAATTAATTTGGTAAAAGCAAATATAAAGCGCTCGATAAATCATATTTTTGGTTGCTATTTCAGCGCATTTTATTTTTCGGGTAGTTTAAAACTAAAAATCAACTAAACTTACTCTGAAATACATTTTAACATTAAAATATTATATTTTTGTTCAAATTAAACTACTGCTTTATAATTTATACGAAATAAAAAATTGTATCTTTCATGCATCTTCTATGATTTACGGCGCCATTGTTGCATGCCAATGGAGAAATCTTCCTTCTTAAAAGTTAATATTTTTGTGTTGCCCAATTGGATAATTTGGTTCATCCAGGTGAGTTGCAAAGGCGGCACTCGCCTGGGTAAATAATTTAAATTAAAAAATATCCATCATAAAATTATAATAAAAAAGATAATCATATATTTATTTAAATTTTATAAAAAAAAATGGTGGGGGTGTACTTTTGTGATATGTGTTATATTAACATATCCTGGAACCATGGGCGCCCGCAAGGGGGGCAAGGGGGGGCGCTTGCCCCCCCCCCTGGATTTATGGATTTTAAAAAAATTGACAAAAACAGACTAAAAATGTATTTAAGTAAAGAGAAAATAAAGAGAAAGTAACTAAGCTGATGCCGATCTCGTTTTACTGTGTAATTATTTTTATATTTTCTATATTGTAAAGAATTAGGGCGGTTAAAGGGTCTTTAGATCAAAGATTCCTGTTGCTGGTACTGGTCGGACTGGTAGTCTGGTCAGGACTGACCTTGATGTGTGAAAGATGTGCGGTAGCTTGGATAGATGAATAGACCGAACCACGTCCAGATGCTCAGAGGTGCTAAATGTAGACTCTGTTATGTAAAGGTCAGCCGTGTGAAGCACTGACCAGGGGAAATGAATGCGATTGTCCAAACCAGACCAGGGGCTAACATCAAAGAGACCAGAGCAGGTCATGGTACCCCACCCCCACGCCCGTCTTAATCTGGGGGGGGGGTGGTACAAGATGATTTAATCATCATGATTGACATATTAAATAGTGACGTACTGTAGACCGGGGACTAGACAAAGGCGTGGCCTCCCAGACTGATGGAGTTGGTTATAGGACGTGACCAATAACGGACGGAGTTGTTTGCAACGGTGGTAGTAAGGATCATAAATAAACTGTATTAACTGTATAACTGTATATATGCTCAATCTCATATACTTTAAAAGCATTGTTCAGAAATGTTGGTCTTTACAATGCCTGGTTTCTAGCTACCCCATAACAGTGGCCCATTCTTGTATAGTCTCGGTTCACAACGTGATCACTTGAGCCCTATGGCGGATTTAGGGGAGGGGGATGAACTGGCTAAAGCCAGGGGCCCCGTGCAGTCTTAATTCGCCCCTGCTTGACCCCTCCAGCACGGATTCACCCCCTCGATGTCAACACTTCCAGAAATGCCATACTTACTATACCTCATAATTATAAATTATAGATAACAGAAAGTTGTTAAAAAAGAAATTGCAAAGAAATAAAATAAAATAAAAATATTAAAAGAATTTTTAAAAAGGGAAGGAAAAAAAATAAGTCTCCAACCAAAATTCGATCCACTACCTGTTACTGTTACACTACCTATTACTGTTACACTACCTATTACTGTTACACTACCTGTTACTGTTACACTACCTATTACTGTTACACTACCTATTACTGTTACACTACCTGTTACTGTTACACTACCTATTACTGTTACACTACCTATTACTGTTACACTACCTATTACTGTTACACTACCTATTACTGTTACACTACCTATTACTGTTACACTACCTATTACTGTTACACTACCTATTACTGTTACACTACCTATTACTGTTACACTACCTATTACTGTTACACTACCTATTACTGTTACACTACCTATTACTGTTACACTACCTATTACTGTTACACTACCTATTACTGTTACACTACCTATTACTGTTACACTACCTATTACTGTTACACTACCTATTACTGTTACACTACCTATTACTGTTACACTACCTATTACTGTTACACTACCTATTACTGTTACACTACCTATTACTGTTACACTACCTATTACTGTTACACTACCTATTACTGTTACACTACCTATTACTGTTACACTACCTATTACTGTTACACTACCTATTACTGTTACACTACCTATTACTGTTACACTACCTATTACTGTTACACTACCTATTACTGTTACACTACCTATTACTGTTACACTACCTATTACTGTTACACTACCTATTACTGTTACACTACCTATTACTGTTACACTACCTATTACTGTTACACTACCTATTACTGTTACACTACCTATTACTGTTACACTACCTATTACTGTTACACTACCTATTACTGTTACACTACCTATTACTGTTACACTACCTATTACTGTTACACTACCTATTACTGTTACACTACCTATTACTGTTACACTACCTATTACTGTTACACTACCTATTACTGTTACACTACCTATTACTGTTACACTACCTATTACTGTTACACTACCTATTACTGTTAGTATTACTTTGATCCACTACCTATTACTGTTACACTACCTATTACTGTTACACTACCTATTACTGTTACACTACCTATTACTGTTACACTACCTATTACTGTTACACTACCTATTACTGTTACACTACCTATTACTGTTACACTACCTATTACTGTTACACTACCTATTACTGTTACACTACCTATTACTGTTAGTATTACTTTGATCCACTACCTATTACTGTTACACTACCTATTACTGTTACACTACCTATTACTGTTAGTATTACTTTGATCCACTACCTATTACTGTTACTATTACTTTGATCCACTACCTATTACTGTTACTATTACTTTGATCCACTACCTATTACTGTTACTATTACTTTGATCCACTACCTATTACTGTTACTATTACTTTGATCCACTACCTATTACTGTTACTATTACTTTGATCCACTACCTATTACTGTTACTATTACTTTGATCCACTACCTATTACTGTTACTATTACTTTGATCCACTACCTATTACTGTTACTATTACTTTGATCCACTACCTATTACTGTTACTATTACTTTGATCCACTACCTATTACTGTTACTATTACTTTGAGATTTAAAAAAAAACCAGCCGACAACCGTTGGACCACAGAAGCATATAGATGAAGTTTAAAAAAATCTTTAATCAGAAGCATTTAAGTGTCGGGGTAATATGATCCTGACACTTCCACATAAGTAAAAGGTGTACGTGTATATTTTATCACAATATTAATAAAGGACAAGTAGTACTGATCTGTATAGAGTTTTAATTAATGGTCACGTGACCGGCCAAAAAATCTGCGTATAGCGCTAAGAATTATGGGAAAAAAATCACTTCGAAAAATTTTTGCCCCCCCTAGAAAATTTTCTGCGGGCGCCCATGCCTGGAACAGGTTAATATGTCAATGCTAAGTTTCTGTGAAGATGGCACTCCACTTAAAACTACCAAGCAATAATATTTGTAAAAAATAATAATAAATCAATAATTTGTTAAAAAGTAAATATTTTTTAAAACTAAACATTTTTGGTACTTGGTTAATAATAATAATAAAATAATGCATGGCTTGATTTTTTTACACACAAAGTTTTATTCATCCGAATATTAGTATTAGATAACATCAGTGGCCGTCCACAAATGACATCACGCACCTAGGGTGAGGGGAGAGGATTCGATATTTGATTCGATGTGCGACGAGGGGGGGGGGTTATAAGAACTGTGACGTCACATCTAAATGCTCAACACTTAAACTAAATGTTTCAGCTTTCCTGTGTCTCTTTTTTGATACATGTTTTCACGTACGATTTTAGAGTGAATCCATACACTAAAATGACGAGAAATTGTTTTGAAACATGCTCATTCACTAAAATACTGAAATGCCCACAATTTTTTTAAAATTTGAAACAGACTCATTTTCAAATAGGAAATACGGCTTTTATGTGGTGGGAGGCTAACTTCTACTGACGTAACTAGTGTAGGAAAGGGGGATTGTCCAAAACCACGTGACGTCATGTGTCTCATTTTTAATACACGTTATCTCCTACGAGTGGTTCCCAAACTTTTTAGGTATACTACCCCGTTCCATAAAAAATATAAAACAGCGCCCTAGGAATTTTTTACATCAATTTTTCTAAATCTTCTCTTTTTTATTTTGGCTAAAGTAAATAAACGGGTCTGGAAAAACACCAAGCAAACGGAGAAAACCAAACTGTGTGTCTATCGAGCCTGTGTCATCAGTACGCTGCTATACGGGAGCGAGACATGGACAACCTATACATCCCTTGAGCGCAAGCTTAATAGCTTCCACTTGAGGTGCCTGCGTCGCATCCTTTGCATTAAATGGCAGGACAAAGTGTCAAATAGTGAGGTCCTGATGAGTGCCAATACCCAAAGCATGTTCTCAATCCTTAGTGAAAGACGCCTGAGATGGCTGGACATGTAAAAAGAATGATCCCAGGTCGCATCCCCAAGGACCCCTATATGTAGAACTGGCATCGGGAAAGATGAAGACATGTCGCCAACGTCTGCGATTTAAAGATGTCTGTCAAAGGGACATGAAAGCAGCCAGAATACGCACAAGTGACTGGGAGTGTAAGGCAGCAGACTGATCTACGTGGCGCACAGTTGTAAAAGAAGGCATCATAGTAGCCGAGGAGCGAAGGATGGAGGAGGCTACAGACAAAAGAGCTAGGAGAAAGGCCAAAGCATTGGGAAGCACAGAACTCGTGTGCAAAAGCTGCAGTCACTGTCATTCAAGGATAGGACTGCACAGCCACACGAGGAAGTGCAACCCAACCCAATGGTGATGACCATCGTCTAGCGAGACGGAAGGATGCCGATTAGTATTAGTTATATTGCTTTCCAAACAATACCAGATGCTTCGAAAATGAACCATATAAATATTATAAACCCGTAAAATGTCAACAATAGCGACCGCTACATATTGTTTATATAGATAAACTAAAAATGCATTAATTTAATTACGGTACGTTCGATCGATCTGAAATTTTGATACGATGTATTGTTAGGTGACACAGGTCCGTGTGCCAAATTTCAGCTCGATGGCTTCACGGGAAGTGGGTCATTTTCGACTTTTGTTTTTCCGCGGTGCCCGACCAAGACACAGAGAGACGGCAGTGAAGTTAATATAAGGGATTTAAAAATGATCTGAATAGGATTATGTGTAGATATTTTAAGTGAAAACGTCATGGAACATCCATTTTTTTTTGTAATTGTATTCACCGGTACCTGGTGAAATGGAAAAATGCCTGCTGGTCGTCTAATACGAAAAAGTTTGAGAAGCACTGGCTTACAATTTATTTAATGACCTTTTACATTGCTTCACGTGCATATTACAATGCAGACCTACACTAAATAAATACTTAAATGACAAAAAAGTGATTTTAAACATACTTATTTTCAAATAGAAAATAAGGTGGGTTTTTAAACATTTTTTTTTGGGGTCAAAGCTTTGTGACGTATTTTTTTGGGGGGGTCTAACTTTTTGTGACGACGCGTGACGAGGGGGGGGAGGGGGTG
>CALYLW010001679.1:113725-202425 GCA_944989445.1 Ampullaceana balthica | reverse complement strand
TCTGGACGGGGGCTTCGTTTGTCGGCCCGAGGGACTCCGTCTACCAATAAATGTAATAATAAGGTTTCTTTAATGAAATATATGTTTTTTATATTACTTGATGTTATATATATCTATAAGATAATTATAATATGCATTATGTAAAAATAAAGGGCTGTATTGAATGCTTGCAGCAAATCATTTAAAACAGTAATCTAATTTAATATTTTCTAGAAGAATCTTTAGAATTCCTTAAGCCTTTTGACTAGCATTGAAGTCACCGAGGGGCAAAGCATTTCCCTGGAGTGTACAAGAATGGTGTCAAAGTCTCAGCCTCTGAGACCATCAAGCTGTCTGCTGACAAAAATAAACACAGTTTAACCATTGACAGGGCTGAGCTCTCGGCCCAGGCCGAGTACTTTGTTAAGATTGACAAGACTTCCAAAGCTGATGTTACAGTCATCGGTGAGTGGCTCGTAAAATAACGTTCTTGCAAATTACATCAAAGTCATGCATTTAATTTAGTCTGCTATGACTGGCATATTTAAAGGATTTAAGAACAAGGATTAGAATAATCTTTTTATAATGTTGTTGAAAAACATGTTCTTGAAATGTAACCAGTACCTTCACCAAGACAAGAGATTATTATTGTTGCACACGTCCATTGCAGAAACTGAACTTGAGTTTATCAGGCCTCTTGAAGACTTCACCATCACATAAACTGAACTTGAGCTTATCAGGCCTCTTGAAGAGAGGTCCTGCTCACACCACTTGTGCGTTTTGGGGACATTTTTAGCCCCCCCTCCCCAACGGGTCTAGGGCTAAGTCCCAGTCAAAAACGTATCTGTTGAGTTTTAGAAGCCTAACAAGTGTCTAAAAATGATCACAAAAAGATTATGCGTATGATGCAATTATATGTTAACAGATGAATATAACATTATTATTTTAACGGTTATAGGTCTAACGGCCCTGGCCATTCTAGGTATAATGATAAATCTACATAATATAATTAAGTCGGATGAACACAAATTTAGTTTAAAAAATAACATTAACTATAAATTTAATAAATAAATTTATGTCATTTTTTATTATTAAACGCATAGGTTTTTTCTTTAAATCTCATTTTGATTTTTTAAAAATTTAATTAAAATTAAAAGCTTGAAATCTGGCTGATTTTGTAAGTACCAAATGAGACTGTTTTACCCCCAGGAATTCCCTTTTAACCCCAAATGGGGTAATTACCCCTGTTCGCCGACCCCTGACTTATATCATTGCATTCACTCACAGAGCATCCCAAATGGTTGAAGTTAATGAGGAATGTTAACGAGTTGACTATAATTCCCTCTACAAGTTTTCAAGTGTATACCAAACAGAAATGCTGCAAATGAAAAGGTAATTCAAAATTTGAATATCTTGATTTTTAAAGTTACATTTGTATAATTTAATTTTCAATACTGAGTCTTTTTAAATCAACTCCATTTTTTAAAAATAAATCAATATCTAATATCTATATAATTTTTAAAAAAATTGATTACAAAACAAGCAAGGAAGATATTACAGAGAGTCATGCCTACATTATTAGTCCTCTTCTCCCCTGTGGGGGATTTTTCATTTCAATTTTGTTTATTATTTCTTCAGGTCATTTTTTTTATTTAGTAATTTCAGTTTTCTGATGAGTTTTTATTTTTTCCTGGTTTCCTTTGTTTGGTAATTTAGTTTTCCTGTATTTTCTTCTTGTTTTTGATAGTGTTTTTTAAATTTTATTTTGCTCAGTTATTTGGGTGTTTGAGCTATTCATGTTTATTTGAGCTATTCATGTTTCATGTGTCTGTTTCTACTCCTTGGTTCTTATCTTCCATGTATAACTTGCTTCATTAAAATTTTCCATAATATTCCAACAAATCTTTACCGTATATACTCACTCTATAGCCCGTTCGTTTTTAAGCTGGACCACCCCCCTCTTTTTTTTGGAAGAGAATAGTATAAAAAGTGTGTAACCCAATCGTAAGCCAACCCCAAAAAATAATACGACAGCGTAAACAAAATGGTACACACAAAATGGTAAACTACAAGCTAAATCGGTCATAATGATTGTTTACTTTGTAATATACTTTTATTTGTATTTCCTACTACTTTGTACTACCTATCTTTGTCTATGTGCTCTTTAGGCAAGAGTTACCGTATATTTTTTTTCCTTATGTTAACAGTGGCGAAAGCGCGTAAATTGAAATTCGTTGTTAAAAACAAAATTTGTAATTAAAACATTCACAAAAATAAATAAAGTGAATAACTAATGTAAGTGCAGATTTTCAATAAAACTTTATAGCTTCTGTTAGAATAGCCGAATCTTGTAGAATGTAAACAAGGATCTTGATCAACAATAACAACACCCATACAGTGGCGTAACAACGGGTTGGCATCGGGGCAGTTGCCAAGGGCGCCAGCTCAAAAGGGCGCCACTAAATCTCTAATTAATCTCTAAGTCGAACTCAAAAGGGCCGGGAAAAAATTTCTACTTACGGAGTTTTTGAGTTAGGGTGTAATAGGCGCTGATTAATCAAGGACAATGTAGATATTGACAGGAAAGAGAGGCGGTGTCTATGTTTCATATGGAAGGAAGCCAACTTGCTTTGACATGCCGACACAAGCCCGTGAGAGGAGACATCTTCCCTCCCCTCCCCCACTTTACTCCCTCCACAGTGAGTAAGAATAAGATTTTTCTTTTTAAAAAGCAAAGGGACGCGAATTAGTTACCACTCCTTTTTCTTGTCTTTGTCATTTTTTGTACTTGCAGGGTCGCTTAATCCCTCATGGAATTTATGTGGCTCTACGGAACACGTGTTCTGAAATGTCACTCCAGAATAATAACCCAAACGCCTTGGAAAATTCGACTAAAAGAGGTTGAAAGCCAAACATCTTGGAGTTAAGGAGATCTAAATTACATTAGTCTTATGGAATTTGGCCGGGACCAACGATATAGGGAGGTTTTTGACTTAGGGAAGTTCAACTTAGTGAGGTCCGACTGTATTTCACTTTTATCCTCGATAACAAAAAAGTGAATAATTAATTATATTTAAATCATTGTAATATTTTTTTATTATGTGTGTGGCCTTAGTGGGGCTTCTTATCATACAAATCCCAATATGATTTTACAGTCTTTCTTTTAAAAAGAAAAATCTTACTATCCCCATCCCACTGTCGAGGGAGTAAAGAGGGGAAAGGGAGGAAAGGTGTCTCCCCTCACGGGCTTGTATCGGTATGTCAAAGCAAGTTGGCTCCTTTCATAGGAAACATCACCGCCCCTCTTTCCTGTCAAGCCTTCTAGCCACTATGACTGCCCCCCCCCCTTCAATATCTACATTGTCCTTGATTAATCTGAGCTGTAGTCGGTGGAGTGTTACTTAAATTTACTTTTCATTGCCAGTTTATATCGTTATAATGAGCTGACACATTGACACTATTGTTTTTATTTATAAATTATGATACACGTTACTTCAAGTTTTGCTGTATTCTTTTTTAATGCAAAAATATCCCGTTTTATTCACCCCACCACTTTATTTGGTATTATTTAGTAAATAATAAACTGCAAATTAGTAATGTTCCTGTCTTATGCATTTTTTATATTCACGTTGTATGACCGTCACTGTCGGACTACGTAATTATTGTCATAAATAAAATAAGTATAAGAGAAATTCAATTATTTTTTTCTAACAAATGAAAAAATCGCAAACCTGAAACTTGTCAATTTATCAAGGGCGCCAAAAATAAATTAGCCAAGGGCGCCAAAAACCTTGTGATGCCTCTGCACCAATATTCAATGTACATGCAAAAAGCCGAGCCCCCAACCTTTTCCCCTAGATTTTGTCAAAAAAAGGTCAGCCTTAGAACAAGTATATGTATGTAATGTTATATTTTGATCTGATATTAGATGAACAATGTGACAGCTCACAAATTTATGAGGCATTAGCAAGTAAATATTACGATGAAATGAAAAGTATATCTTTATAACTTTTTTAATGGGAAAATTTATTTTAATTTTTTTTACATATCTATAAAATATGAATAAGTGCTATAGGCATAAATTTACAACTGAACTTAAATCTTGTATTTGGTAAAAATAACTCTCTCTTCACCCAAATGTGCCCAACTTGCTTTATTACAACTTTTCAAAAAGTTTAATTTTTTATTTACCAATAGACAATATATATATGATGTTTTTTAATAAACATTAAAGAAGATTCTTGCATCCTATGAACAGACACTTCTGGCCTATTGGCGAGTGACTCAACTTTCAAAGACCACAGCTTTGATGAGATTGTGTCACAATGCCCAGCCGCCTTTATTTCTCTAACTAGTGTCAGGTACCAATTCAGTGCTGGTTAGACTCATGATACCCTTAGCCACAGATTTGAACCTCCCACTCTCCGTATACCAGCCAAGCACGCAAGCTACTGGACCACTAAGTTTTCACATAAGTTATTTAAAATCTTTTCTTATGGAAAAAATATTTACTGAAATTGTCATTTTACATGTGTCCAACTTGTATTTCAATTTGATTGTATTTTTTCTAAATTATATGCTATATACATTTGGTGTCAAATCTTTATATTTAAACTTGATGTTATAATTTGTATTTATGTAAACAAAGCATAAACATTTAACATTTTTAGACATTTAAAAGAAACTAGATACGACCTGCGGCGTAGCATACGTCGCAGACATACTCATTATAGATAGTGCAAAGAGGGGGGAGGGGATGAGAGAAAGGACACACACAGCACGAAGTAATGGAAAAAATGCAGAAACAAACATTTTTAAAAAATAAAATGTTCACGCTGGGGCTTGAACTCAGGACTTTCAGCGTGCCAGGCGGACGTGATAACCACTACACTACGAATCATGTTATTCTGTGAAGGAACAACGCAACTGAATGCAAGAAGCATAATTGCCACCACCCCCCTCCTTTTTTTTTACCACGTTTTTATTAACTCGCTTTCGTTGGGCATTGTTTGTTTGTCCAAGATTTTTTCAAATCTGCCAACGTAAAATTGAACCACTTCTGATGGTCCTAGAGATCTGAAAATTGTCATCTTGGATGACAATGCATTGTATCAAAATTTCAGATCGATCAAATGTACCGTTATTAAATTATTGAACTTTTAAGTTTATCTATAGTCTATATAAAAGCATCTGTACCGTCGGCTTTTGTTGACATCCGTGAGTTCACCCCGTGACCACATCACAATGTTTTTAAAACGATGGGCGGGCGCTTGTGAGGTGTTTGGTAAAATAAATAGAGGTAAAAAATATTTTTAAAAACCAAGTTCAAGTACTTCGATTTAATATGACTAAAAACGTGGGGTGGGTGTTTGGTATAAAAATTAAAGATTGATAATTTAGAAGGCAAAAGAGAGATCTATAAGTGAGAGAATGAGTGAACCGCATATGTTAAACCTTATAAGCGCCCGCCCCACGTTTTTAGTCATATTAAATCGAAGTACTTGAACTTATAAGTTTTAAATTATTTTCTTCTATTTAGTCCGCTTCTAAAAACGTGGTTTTTAAAAATCCTTTTTTTACTTCTATTTATTTGCTTTCTTTTCATACGCTTGTCAACTGTGATTTTTTGACCCCATCGAGGGTCATTCGTCATGCTTACTTGCACATACTTGTTTAGGGGAATTATATAAAAGTAAAATGTTGAAAATGTTTACTTGACATACTGATGCGTATATTTTATAACTTTGCACATTGTTGAAGTAAATTATATACTAAAATTATTTTTTTATTAAAAGTTACATTTGTTTTAGCGTAGTAACATAGCTTTTATTGTTCATGATATATATTTATTTATTTCATGATGTAAAGAAGGAGTAGCATGTGTATTGTATTTCATGTGGAATGCCATCTTAGTGAAGACATAAACTGGAGGAGGTCCAGGCCTCACATTGATTGTTAAGCAATTATTAACAAATTTGATGAGCAGTAGAAACCAAATGTGTAATTTTTATCAGGTTTCATATAATAAATATATATGTAAATGATTTGTTTTGCGATGATTTTTAGTACCAGCCCTGCAGGAATATGCTCTGTATTAAGATTTAATGAGTTAACTTATATTTTTTTCAAGTTTTCAAATATTTGAAAACCAAATGTTAGTAAAGTAAAAGACAATCTCTTTCATTATTTTCTATGCATTCAAGGAATGTAGAACATTTTTGCAACTTTCTTTTAAAGGTGCAATGTAATTTTACATGTTACAAAATTGGATTTTTAGGTGTTGAGACTAAAGCAAGAAGAAAGTAGCCCAATATGTTGTCAATTAAATTACAGTAGCATGGTGTCATTTTGTATAGCTAAGTGATTCCTGTTTAGTGTACATAAAAAATGTTTATAAGAAATTGTAATTTTGTTTAAAAAATTTATTTAGATAGTTTTTTAAAGATAAAAAAATTAACATTAATTAAAAAACAGGCTTAGTATGTGAACAATTTGTCTAATGAAAAATGAATTACCCGTATTTCTCATGTGAAAAAATGTATATTTTAAACTGAAGTAGCATTTTTCCAATGTACACAACAAGAATAGGAATTGAATCATCTAAATAAAAAGAACTAGGCTGTTTTTATTAATTTATCATATAAGGAAGGCCTTATCTGTGTGTTCTGCCAGATAAAATCATTTTTTTTTCAAATTTGTAATTAAACTACAAAGTTAACAAAGTCAAAATATCCCTTTTTCAATATAATTATCTAATTTATTTTTTAAAAATAAATTATAGTTCTATTAACAATTTTATAAATTATAATTGTAAATAATAAATACTTTTATTATAATAAATTATAAAATAAACACCAACATCTGTGTAGTTTTTCTTTACTTTTACAGTAGTATTAGTTTAGTACAGGGGTGCATGAGCGATTCAGAGAAAAAAAAAGAAAAAGAGGAAGAAAAAAAAGAAGAAAGAAAAACTAATAATCTGAAAATGTAAACAATAAACAAGGCATGCCGCGACAAAGGGCGCCCATATACAACCTTTTACTTACAATATAGTTACTTACACAATACTCGTTCACGCATATTTCTGCGCATGTGAAAAATTGACGGAAAACTTTTCCGCAAAATGAACGGTTCGCTCTACGTGTTCCTCGGAACACCGCCTCTTCAAGTTGTTCTGTCAGGAGGTGGGCTCTAGCACAACTATGGGACGCGGTGGTCGAGTGGCAGCGCACTGGACTGTCGTACCGATGGTCACGGGTTCGAATCCGTGTGAAGGCAAGGGTTTGTTCCCGGGGCCTAGAGCGTCCCTGAGTCACCCAGCTACGAATGGGTATCTAACACTACATGTAGTTAGGCGGCTGGGTAATGCGTGGAACCCACAAAGCCGTGGCCTGTGAACGCTGCATCACTTGCCAACAGATTCATACCCAAGAGGGCAGTACTGACTCTCCTTCCATTTGCCACAACTTATCTGTGAAGCAGGATTCTCCACACTTTTGACGATTAAAACCAAGGCAAGGAATAAGTCATATATCTTGCCTTCAACACCAAATATGTGCCAGAAATCACAGAGCATTGTTCATCAACTGTGATAACCACAGCTTAAACTTACCAAGAGTACACTCAGCTAAACAGGATCCAGTTGTTATCACGTTTTTGGAACAGTTGAAAGTATACATTTTTGTTTTCTCTCGTTCAACAACTCGTTTGGAAGAATTAAAAAGAGTTGTGCGAATCACAATGAAGAGGAAGTCTGAAACACGTTGGAGTGCACGATCAAGAGCTGTTAAAGCAATTTATGAAGGACTAGATTTCACTAGATGAACTGGTAGAGCTGTTAGAAAAATTATCAAAACATACAAATATGACGCCTGACACCAGAAGTGATGCAGAAACTTTGCTGGCAGGTATATTAAACTTTAAATTCCTAGTTTTGTTAAATTTCTGGAACATCATACTTGGGAAAATTGATTGTGTCCAGAAACGGTTGCAGAATCCTACTGTGAATTTTAAGGAAGCAGCATCTGATCTTGAATCACTTGAGAAAGAAATTGTCAACATTCGTGATAATTTTAGCCAGGTTTGCTGTAGACAATGGAAAGGAAGATACACAACTTGGGGAATCGAGGTTGACAGAAGGATTAGACGACATCGGAGGATGCAGACCCTTTCTGCAGAAGAAGAATTGCACGTGATATGAACAGCGTAATTGATAGACTCCAACAGGAGATATCAATACGGTTTATACGTCTAAAAAAATCTAAACATAAAATTTGGATTTTTACAAGACGTCAAAACTCTTCTTGCTGAGACAAAAGTCGATACACTTCGTTAAAATTGCTTAGATTTTGCTAATTTATACGACACTGACGTCAATGGTCATGACTTGTGCACATAAATCAGAGACTGAAAAATGCTTCTCAGTACCCGGACTGAAGTTCTATCGGAAACTCCTTTGGATCTTCTTGGTTTTATTGTTTCATATGGAGGTGACGTATTTCTGAGCCAAGCGCATTTCACTTCAAATACTTCTAACAATTGCTGTTTCAACTGAAAGCTGTGAGTGGTCCTTCAGCAAACTGAAGCTTATTTTGTCTTATTTACGTGCTTCAATTGGAAAAGATAGTCCCAGTGATCTTGCACTCCTTAGCATCGAAAGAGAAACACTTGAGAATATTAATTTTGACGTGATTGACGAGTTTGCGACAATCAAATTAAATCAAGGAGAATTAATTTTTTGTAGACTATGTCTAATCGTATAATTAGCAGAGTATTTTTATTTCAAATAAATTGTTTACAATCGTATAGAGAATTATTAGTTTGTGTTCTATTTCATTAAAATAGCAGAAGCTTCGAAAATGAACTATATAAACCGTAAAATTTCAAATTTTTCTTAGTGGCTCAATGAGCCCCCAGAACCTTTCGGTCCGACAAGGGGCGCCGATTTTGTGTCATGTCCCCGGGCGCACATGACCCTAGCTACGCCACTGGCAAGGAATAAGTTGAATGCAGAGGATGACATGAGAGTTGCTTTGTCCAAAACAGTCCCCAGATTTAAATCGCTGATTGATCATAAGAAGCAGCAGATCTCTCACTAAATTCCCTGTTGCCTATTGTCAAAACTGTTGTGTTCCTAAAATAAACATAGTTTATTATGCATTTTCTGCAAGTTTCATGAGGGGGTGCATGAACTTTGGGGCCGTCCATAAATGACGTCACGCGATTTTTGACCCCCTCGTCACAAAAACTTAGACCCCCCCCCTCTAAAAATATGTCACAAATCTTTGACCCCCCCCCCAAAAAAAAACAACAAAAAACTTATTTTCTATTTGAAAATAAGTATGTTCCAAATCACTTTTATTGTCATTTAAGTATTTATTATTTGTTTAGAAAACAAATTATTTAAAAGTAACATATTTAAAATGTATTTTTTTTAAAAATCCCTCAATTGACTGACGGGCATCCCGTAAGTGTAAGTCACTGGTATTTTATATGCAAGCAATTCCCATGATAGGAAAATGGATCCAAATGGAAAATAGACTTATAAAACTATTTGTTACGTTGGCTCCATATTTTACCTAACTTCAGAATCTTTTTCCGTTGTGTTTTCACTGTAACTTTTGATACTTCCTCCTTTTCCTATATCCTGTGTCCTTGTTTGCTTTTGTTGTTCCTTTCTTTTTATTTTACATTAATATTTTATGATATAATGTGTTTTAAGAATTTAAATATTACTTATGTAAGTACGTATTTTATGTTCTTATACTGATTAAGGCATTAGCCGAAACGTCTACTGTCGTGTTAGTTTAAAAATAAAGCTGAAATTTATTGTTTTCATTGCACAATTTGTTTGTGTATTTTGTATGATATTTTAATGGACCAAACTGGAGTCTCATTAAAACAACACACTGGAGTCCCATTAAAAAGGCGGTAATTTCTTATTTCAGCGCAATTTATTTTTTGAGTAGTTTAAAACCAAAAAATCAACTAAACTTACTATGAAATATATTTTAACATTAAAATATTATATTTTTGTTCAAATTAAACTACTGTTTTATAATTTATACGAAATAAAAAATTGTATATTTCATGCATCTTCTTTGATTTACGGCGCCATTGTTGCATGCCAATGGAGAAATCTTCTTTCTTAAAAGTTATTATTTTTTGTGTTGCCCAATTGGATAATTTGGCTCAACCAGCTGAGCTACTAAGGCGGCACTCGCCGGGGTAAATAATTTAAATTAAAAAATATTTATCATAAAATTATGATAAAAAAGATAATCATATAAAAATGATATTTATTTAAATTTTAAAAAAAACTGTGGGGGTGTATTTTTGTGATATGTGTTACATTGACATATTCTGGAACAACGTAATATGTCAATGCTAAGTTTCTGCGAAGACGGCACTCCACTTAAAACTACAAAGCAATAATATTTGTACAAAATAATAATGAAGCAATAATTTTTTAAAAAGTAAATATTTTTTTTAACTAAAAATTTTTGGTACTTGTTGGTTAATAATATTTGACGATAATGCATGGCATGATTTTTTTTAGACACAAATTTTTATTCATCCGAATATTAGTATTAGATAACATAAGTTGCCGTCCACAAATGACGTCACACACTTAGGGTGAGGGAAGAGGAGGCACATATTTGTTTAGATGTGTTACGACGGGGGAGGAGTGGTTTATAAGAACTGTGACATCACATCTAAATGCTCAACACTTAAACTAAATGTTTCAGCTTTCCTGTGCATCTTTTTTGATACATGTTTTCACGTACGATTTTAGAGTGAATCCATACACTAAAATGACGAGAAATTGTTTTGAAACGTGCTCATTCACTAAATGCATACTGAAATGCCCACAATTTTTTTTAAAATTTGAAACAGACTCATTTTCAAATAGGAAATACGGCTTTTATTGGGGGGGGGCGGAGAGGCTAACTTCTACTGACGTAACTAGTGTAGGAAAGGGAGATTGTCCAAAACCGCGTGACGTCATGTGTCTCTTTTTTTTATACACGTTATCTCCTTCGAGTAGTTCCCAAACTTTTTAGGTATGGTATACCACCCCGTTCCATAAAAAATATAAAACAGCGCCCCTGGAATTTTTTACATAAGTTTTTCTAAATCTTCTCTTCTTTATTTTATGCTCTCAGTACCTCCTTACAGTTTTTCAAAGCGTTTTCAAGTTAAACGGATAAAACAGCATATATTTCAAATCCAACGTTTTCTTTGATAAATTGTTCGTGAACTGCAATGTGAACACCGAAGAACTGCATGCCACAGTTGGTATAAACATTTCAGCCCAATTTTAACGGGTTACCGGGTGCAAACGCTTAAGAAAAAAAATACCTGTCAAGAGGAAATAAAATACGGTCCCGACAAAGTACAACTTATGTTGATACACATGTATATCTTTTTTTCTCTGAACATGAAAAAAAGTCGCTAACACAATTATGTTTTAATAAATCAAATAAGGAAAAAATGAGCGCGCCGCCGCCGAGACGGTATTTTTTTTATATTTATAACATCCCTGCTTTAATTATATGACAGGACACTAGCTTTGCTTTGAAATACACCGACAACATTGAGTTATCGATTGAGAGGAGCCAGTTCTGTTTATCTAAACCCCCTTCACTCCCCTATCCACTCCTATAACCCGCATCCTATCTATTTGTTTGTTTCTTGTGTTCGTGAACTCGTGTATGCCTAGCAGAAAAACTATTTTAATAAATTAAATAGTTACTAACAGTGTAAGATGGGTAATACGTCGGCCGTGTGGAATCACGCCAAGCGAGTTGAGAGAGACACGGCAAAATGCAATCTTTCTGATGACATTTTGTTGGCGAAGGGCGAGAACACCAGTGTCATCGAGCGCCATCTGGATGATGATAAACCAACTGCCGCCCCACCCAGTATCGTCAACTTTTTGGTGCATTCAAGTTCATAATACACTATTCCCTCGCTTTTTGCGGGGATTTATGTTCTCTACCCCCCCCTTTTTCCGCGAATGACGAATAACCGCGAATATTGGATGTAGTTTTAAAACGCCCTCAAGGACAGCAGTGATGGAATCTGGTTACACGCCAGAGCTAATGGAGGACTTTTCAACACTGCCCGCCTCCGAGCCAAAATCAAAACAATGTCCTAATTCGTTAGCTACTCTTTGCGGATGATGCGACAATGATAACACACACAGAAACTGGTTTGCAAAAACTCGTGTCAAGCTTCTCCGACGTCTGAAAAGAATGTGGTCTGCAAATCAGCTTAAAAAAGACAAAAATCATGGCCCAAGACACACGTTCTCCTCCTACCATCAATTTCGACAATGAAAAATTGGAGCTTTGGACATCTTCACCTACATGGGGTCCAATACACTGTCCATCGAGGACGAAATAAACAGTAGAATTGGCAAGGCAGCTGCCACAATGGCTAAACTAAATAAATGGGTCTGGAAAAACACCAATAAAATGGAGAAAACCAAACTGTGTGTCTATCGAGTCTGCGTCATCAGTACGCTGTTAACTGCTATACGGAAGCGAGACATGGATAACCTATACATCCCTTGAGCGCAAACTTAAAAGCTTCCACTTGAGGTGCCTGCGTCGCATCCTTTGCATTAAATGGCAGGACAAAGTGCCAAATAGTGAGGTCCTGATGCGTGCCAATACCAAAAGCATGTTCTCAATCCTTAGTGAAAGTCGCCTGAGATGGCTGGACATTTAAAAAGAATGATCCCAGGTCGCATCCCCAAGGACACACTATGCATAGAACTGGCATCGGGAAAGATGAAGACATGTCACCAACGTCTGCGATTTCAAGATGTCTGTCAAAGGGACACGAAAGCAGCCAGAATACGCACAGGTGACTGGGAGTGTAAGGCAGCAGACTGATCTACGTGGCGCACAGTTGTAAAAGAAGGCAGAGGGAAGCACAGAACTCGTGTGCGAAAGCTGCGGTAAAGACTGTCACTCAAGGATAGGACTGCACAGCCAAACGAGGAAATGCAACCCAACACAACGGTGATGATCATCGTCTAGCGAGACGGAAGGATGCCGATTAGTATTAGTAAATGCTTTCCAAACAATACCAGATGCTTCGAAAATGAACCATATAAACATTAAAATTTCTAAATTTTCTTGGTGGCTCACTGACCCCCCCAGAATCTGTCGGTCCGACAAGGGGCGCAGACTTTATGTTATGCCCCCGGGCGTAGATGACCCTAGCTACGCCACTGCAACCAAAGAACCATGAGCTGGTGAGGAACCTTGTGTCAACTAACGAATCTAGCATTCATGTGCAAGAAGTTCAACCACTTGATGACGGCAGCCTTAAAATAATGTTCGAGACAACTCTGCCAGTCATCTGGATTAAAGCCATGGCGAAGTTTCGTATATTTGCAAATTAACACGTTGTAGTGGGTTAAAAGGTGACCCCTCAAAACGGCCCCAGACAAATTGTTTACATTTTTAACACATTTTTTTTTCTTTATTGCATTTTAAGCAATGGTCAACTTTTCATCCTTAAACTTAAACAACTGGTACAATTGTATATTATTTCTTGTCAATTTCTTCTTCTTCGTTCTCAATTTGAGTTTTGCGTGCCGACGAGTTTTTTGCGCCAATTGGTCCGTGGTCTCCGACTTCAGCCTGCTGTTTTTCAGGCTTCCATAGCCTTTGGTCAGCCAAGACCATCTGCAAGACAGCAGTTGATATTGGCAAGGGAGGCAGCGTTCACATGCCACGGCTATAAGGGTTCCACGCATTACCCAGCCGCATTTTATTTCCCTAACTATGTGTTAGGTACCCAATCGAAGCTGGGTGGACTCGGGGACGCTGTGGCGAGAAAGATGTGTATCTAGGTTTGGCAAGTTGTCTAGGGGTGTAATGTTTAAATTAACACCTTCCCGCTCACAGCGCATAAACTTTAGTGATCTCTTGCACTCGATAATCAACAGACCAAAGGGGTAAAAAATGTAACAATAAATTTATTTATACAATTTATACAATAGTGGAAACTGGTTCCAAATGATAATAGTGTCCCTTTTTTGGCCTAGCCTTATCATCATTAGGGCTATGCCTTGTAACCTTATGCTTATAGTGCAGGTACTTATGATTTTAACATTTGACACTAAAATAATTTGTACATTTTTTATTCATAGACTTACATGCAAGTTTGAAACTGGATGGAAGCTAGACTTTTAGACAGCCACATTGACCTCCTTAAATTTAGCCAGACTGTTTACTGCTCCATATCTGCTTGCATTACTGAAAACTGTAATATATCTAAAGGCACTGGCCGAGACAGTGACAAAATCATTGCAGGATTTGAGGTTAATATTATATTTTTCATGTTTGTTTTTTTAACATATAATCTACAAATTTTATTCATTTAGCCAAATCTAATGAAATTTAATGTTGGTCTCATTTTAATAGTAGTTCATGGATATATGTTGTGTTTATATTTATCATCATTACACTATTCTTTTCATTAATCAGTTTGTCAGAACAGTTGAAGTCTTTGAAAGTGAGCAAGCTTTTATCTCTATCCGTTCAATACTACCACCTCAATACTACCACCTCGGCTCTACTATTTGGCTGAGGACAGAGACAAAGACTGTTACATTTCATTAAATACAGAGCTCAGACAAGAAAATAAGGATGTCAAGCGCTTAGATTCCAGAGTTCTTTCCCAGTTGGTGTTCTCCATTTCAGCAGATGGTGCAAGTACATCTCGCATCACCAAGGAAACATGGTCTAAAAATATCATGATACCAATTCAAGGCGCCTTTGATCAACTAAGAGACAAAGACCAAACCAGATTTATATCAATATTTGCTCAAATTTTTGGGTCTGCGTCAGAATTTTCATATATTGTTCTTCAAGATATACAGTTTAAAAAAATCAATTATTTTTATTCTGTATAAAACAATTTTTAAAAATGTGGATTTTTATATTTTTTATATACAATTTGTTTAAAATGGAGGTTGAAACAGGAGGTCTATTTGTTCATGAATATTAATTATTGCAATCTGAATGATGAATTCATAATTTTGTATACTTCTATCACCAATTATGTTTTATGGTATACATTAGGATATTAACTGTGAAAATGTAGTGTTGAAACTTAGTAGTCTTCTAGAATTTCTAGAGTGTACAAGTTCTTAATTCATTATTCAATGATTAGGCCTCCTTTTCTGTGCAAAATTGAATTAATCCTAATTTTAAAAAAACAAGGTCAAAGTAAAAGACAGAGACAGTGATCTGAAAATCTGCCACTCAACTGGTGACCCACATATTATCACATTTGATGGAAAGTAAGTCTTTTAAAGTTTGCATTCATCCTGTGAAACGTTGAAAAAATTGTATTTTTAGTTGGGTATACTAAGATGTACTAAAGTATAAGATCATTTGATGAATGACTAAAAATAAGTTTTTAATGCATTACATTTTAAATTAAAATAGTTTTAAGTTATCAAATTTTATATTGATGATTCCTACACGGCACTATCCTCATTGTTTTCTAGGAGATTTGACAACTATAGAGAGGGAGAATTAATTCTGTACAAACACAAAAATCTACCATATGAGGTAAATAAACAAATTGAAGTTTATTTTATAGTTATGAACTGTCTCCTTCAGTGTTATTATCTCTAAGCCACCACAGATTTTATAATAATACCAAGAAGAGGAACCATTATTGGCAGCATTATAGAACAGGAAGCCATGTTCCTTACATGGAAAATAATCATTCTACCATTGCAGTATAAATCAAGAAACAACTCGAAGTTTTTTTCCTAAAATTAACTTCTAGAAGAGCTAACCTCAGAAGCTCCTGTTTTAAAATAAGCTATAATTTAAATGTTGTTTTTCTATCACATTGTGTTCTCTTCATGATTTAAAAAAAATTAAATTTCTCTTAGGTGCGAGCTTTCCAAAAGAAATGCCATGACAGGGCTGTGTGTAACTGTGGTGTGGCTATCAGATCAGGAGATAATATCTTTGTGTGTGACAGATGCGGTAGTTCAGGGAGTATGGGACAGCCATTAAAGCCTCGCTTGTTTTTCAATGGGAATTTAACTGAAGGCACCAGATACTTAAAAATAAAAAGGGTGGCTACAGGGTATGTTGTGATTCACTTACTTAATTAATTTATCACTGGGTGTTATTGTAATACTCTTTTTATCAGGGATCCTCAAATTTTTTAATAGGAACTATTAAAATGTCTCACAATTTTAATGCCAGAATATATTTTGAAACTAATGAGATCAAGTTACTGTGTACACTGGTCATATCTTATTTTAAATGCAAGGGTAAATAACAAAACAATTTTTAAAATGGACCATTTCAATCCACAATAATTAAATAGTGTTTCAATGAGAAATATGCAAATTCTTTTGACTAATTACATTCAGTGCCATGTCTATATTATTATAAGTGTACAAGTCAGAAAGGCAGTGATAGATAAAAATACTGAATATTGCAAGTTGCAAGAGAACTCTGCTTTACATAAAATAATTCCAAGTGGGCTAGTTTTGAAATTGATATTTATTTTAAAAATATGTTGTATTTTGTAAATCTGATAATTGAAATTGTAATGGTTTTGATTTTATTTCAGTGCTGTTAATTTATTAATTTTTTTCTTTAGGTAATCTTACCCACTGGTATGAGCATTGAAGTGCGTGCAGCCACAAACGGATTTGGTTCAGATGCTCATGATGTCGTAGAGATTTTCATTTCAGCCTCAGCAAATGATTTTCAAAATACATTAGGTGAGGAAAGCCAAAAGCATTAATCTTGTAATATCCTAGTTTAAATTCTAGTATACACTTTTTGATTATGTTATAATCAATTTATTCTCTTACTTACAATTGAAACATCTTCTCTATTTGCAAAAAATATTTGAATTATTTTCTAGCTGGGGGAATTAATTCAGAGAATATTTTAACTGTCAGTTAAGGAAAATCCTTAAGAATATCATTTTTTCCTATTTTGTTTATAAATAAACAGTTTATTATATATATATATTAAAAAAACTGAGAGTTAACAGAAACTGCTTTAAATATTAGAAATAATGACAACATATTTAAATTTAAGATCTTTGTTATTATATGCTCATTTTTGAAAATTGATATTTTATTTGAGAATGGTGTGTCTGTGAAGAATTTGACATGATTTGACTCTATTTAATTCTTACATTTTTAATGGAATGTAGGTTTGTGTGGATTGTATGACAATGATGAAACCAATGATCTTCTAATGGTACACAGGTAACAGAGAGGGATGTTGATAAATTTAGTCTCTCATGGAGGTCAGTTTTTGAAAAATGATTATTTAAATCTTAATTTAAAATGTTTCTCTTCAAATAATTTTTAACAAATATAATAAAACATAAGTTGAAAGGGAAATTTCTAGTAATAGAACATTTTTTAGTGGTAAATCGCCTAACTAACGCAATCAATTCCAGCAGGAGTTCGCGAAGAGTTCGCTAAGTGAAACGTGATTCCTCATGGGAAATGAATTAATTGGTTCCGGGCCAGCACGAATTTCAACAAAATTATGAAAAAAAGAGGATAGGCAGTGTTCAGGGGCAATTAAAGTGTTATTAGACACTCACCAAGTAAAGTGTTATTAGACACTCACCAAGTAAAGTGTTATTAGACACCCACCAAGTAAAGTGTTATTAGACACTCACCAAGTAAAGTTATTAGACACTCACCAAGTAAAGTTATTAGAAACTCACCAAGTAAAGTGTTATTAGACACTCACCAAGTAAAGTGTTATTAGACACTCACCAAGTAAAGTGTTATTAGACACCCACCAAGTAAAGTGTTATTAGACACTCACCAAGTAAAGTTATTAGACACTCACCAAGTAAAGTGTTATTAGACACTCACCAAGTAAAGTTATTAGACACCCACCAAGTAAAGTGTTATTAGACACTCACCAAGTAAAGTTATTAGACACTCACCAAGTAAAGTGTTATTAGACACTCACCAAGTAAAGTTATTAGACACTCACCAAGTAAAGTGTTATTAGACACTCACCAAGTAAAGTTATTAGACACCCAACAAGTAAAGTGTTATTAGATACTCAACAAGTAAAGTTATTAGACACTCACCAAGTAAAGTGTTATTAGACACTCACCAAGTAAAGTTATTAGACACTCACCAAGTAAAGTGTTATTAGACACTCACCAAGTAAAGTGTTATTAGACACTCACCAAGTAAAGTGTTATTAGAAACTCACCAAGTAAAGTGTTATTAGACACCCACCAAGTAAAGTGTTATTAGACACTCACCAAGTAAAGTGTTATTAGACACTCACCAAGTAAAGTGTTATTAGACATTCACCAAGTAAAGTGTTATTAGACACTCACAAAGTAAAGTGTTATTAGACACCCACCAAGTAAAGTGTTATTAGACACTCACCAAGTAATGTTATTAGAAACTCACCAAGTAAAGTGTTATTAGACACTCACAAAGTAAAGTGTTATTAGACACCCACCAAGTAAAGTGTTATTAGACACCCACCAAGTAAAGTGTTATTAGACACTCACCAAGTAATGTTATTAGAAACTCACCAAGTAAAGTGTTATTAGACACTCACAAAGTAAAGTGTTATTAGACACCCACCAAGTAAAGTGTTATTAGACACCCACCAAGTAAAGTGTTATTAGACACTCACCAAGTAATGTTATTAGAAACTCACCAAGTAAAGTGTTATTAGACATTCACCAAGTAATTATATTAGACACTCACCAAGTAAAGCTTTATTAGACACTCACCAAGTAAAGTGTTATTAGAAACTCACCAAGTAAAGTGTTATTAGACACTCACCAAGTAAAGTGTTATTAGACACTCACCAAGTAAAGTGTTATTAGACACTCACCAAGTAAAGTGTTATTAGACACTCACCAAGTAAAGTGTTATTAGACACTCACCAAGTAAAGTGTTATTAGACACTCACCAAGTAAAGTGTTATTAGAAACTCACCAAGTAAAGTGTTATTAGACACTCACCAAGTAAAGTGTTATTAGACACTCACCAAGTAAAGTGTTATTAGACACTCACCAAGTAAAGTGTTATTAGACACTCACCAAGTAAAGTGTTATTAGACACTCACCAAGTAAAGTGTTATTAGACACTCACCAAGTAAAGTGTTATTAGACACTCACCAAGTAAAGTGTTATTAGACACTCACCAAGTAAAGTGTTATTAGACACTCACCAAGTAAAGTGTTATTAGACACTCACCAAGTAAAGTGTTATTAGACACTCACCAAGTAATGTTATTAGACACTCACCAACAGTGGCGTAGCTAGGGTAATGTGCACCCGGGGACATGACACAAAATCTGCGCCCCTTGTCGGACAAAATTTAAAACATTGAAATATTATGGTTCATTTTCGAAGCATTTGGTATTTTAATGAAATAGAATACAGAATAATATTTCTATATGCGGTTGTAAACAATTTATTTGGAAAAAAAAACTCTACTTATTATACATGACTCGAATAGACATCACATAGTCTACAAAAAATTGATCCTGCTTGATTTGAATGGTGCAAATTCGTCAATCACATTGTCAAAATTTATATTCTCAAGTGTTTCTCTTTCGATGCTAAGAAGTGCAAGATCACTAAGACGATCTTTTCCCATTGATCACGTAAATTAGACAAAATAAGCATTCAGTTTGCTGATTGGTTGCTAATCACAGTTTCAGTTGAAGCAGCAATTGTTAGAAGTATTTGAAGTGAAATGCGCAGATTCGGAAATACATCATCTCCATATGAAACAATAAAACCAAGAAGATCCAAAAGAGTTTCCGGTAGAACTTCAGTCCTGAGCAGCATTTTTCAGTCTCCGGTTTCTGTGCACAATTCGTGACCATTGACGTCAGTGTCGTAGAAATTAGCAAAATCTAAGCAATTTTAACGAAGTGTATCGACTTTTGTCCCAGCAAGAAGAGTTTTGAGGTCTAGTAAAAATCCAAATTTGTTGTATAGGTTTTTAGACGAAAAAAACGTATTGATATCTCTTTTTGGAGTCTATCAATTACGCTGTTCATATCACGTGAAATTTCTTCTTCTGCAGAAAGTCCTGCATCTCGTGTTAATTCTCCAGGCATCCTCCGATGTCGTCTAATCCTTCTGTCAACCTCGATTCCCAAAGTTGTGCATCTTCTTTTCCATTGTCTACCGCAACCTGGTTCAAATTATCACGAATGTTGACAATTTCTGACTCAAGTGATTCAAGATCAGATGCTGCTTCCTTGAAATTCACAGTAGGATTCTGAAACCGTTTCTGGACACAATCAATTTTCCCAAGTATTCTGTACCAGAAATGTAACAAAAATAGGAAGTTAAAGTTTAATATACCTACCAGCAAAGCTTCTGCATCACATCTGGTGTCAGGCGTCATATTTGTATGTTCTAATAATTTTTCCAACAGTCCTACCAGTTCATCTAGTATTCATAGATAGCTTTAACAGCTTCTGATCGTGCACTCAAACGTGTTTCAGACTCCCTCTTCATTGTGATTGGCACAACTCTTTTTAATTATTCCCAACGAGTTGTTGAACGAGAGAAAACAAAAATTTATACTTTAAGTCATAAACAGTAGTTTGTATTAAAAAGACTGCCGTATTAGTTTATTTAGTACGAACGATGTTTTGTTTTTATTGTAAGCAATGCAGAAAATCCATTTTCACAAAGTTGCAAAGAGTAAAAGTATTTTAAAACCTAGCTGAGACGGTTAGGAGTACTCAAAATTTCATTAAGCCCACTTTCTGATGCATCATATTCAAAGTGGTATCACTGGTCAGTTCTATGAATTGGTTTAATTACGATGTTGTCCATTTTTTTAATTTGATGAGTGAATGTGTGCGAGATTAGGACTGGCTGGACACCCACGAAAAACCACTGAACGTTACAAATCACAAAAGTAGAATTTAAATTGGTTCTGCATTGATTGAATATGACCAGAAATCAAATTTATCAACAGTTTGTTTATTTATTTCAGCATTTTCTGGTTTCTATGTGGTTTCGTACAATTGATCAAACATCTCAAAGGTACCTTGAAATAATCTTCTTTTCCAAATATCAATATTTTTCGTAAAAGCAGACACTTTGCCACTGAGAGTAATTAAATGTGTCTGCTTTCCTTGCCGATTGGAATTAAGTTTGTTGAGTTCTTCAAAAATTTCAACCCATAAGCTATGGTTCAAATGATCAACAAGCTTTGAGTTTTTTCTACAAGAAACTCTCTTACGTCATCACGTTATTCAAACAGTCTGATAACCAGCCAACTTCAGTACACATCAGCAACTGTTAATTTTCAAGATTATATTCAAACATAAGAAATCAGAGAGACGAGAATTTAATAGACGAGCCTTGATAAAATTTAAAAACTATTTAGGCAAGATTAAAGATATATTTTAAGTCTGCGTTAATTCTTTAACTTGCTAGTCTTTCTCGATGACTCATACAGTGCGTAAATTTCATGCTTTGCTCGCGGACCACTGGTGCTCCGCAGACCACAGGTTGAGAACCACTCCCTTTTCTTGTCTTGGTCATTTTGGTTGCTTTTAGTGTCGTCTCTGTCTGTTTATTAATAGAATCGCCTTTGCCTCTTACTGCTCCCCTAGTCTCACTCCCAGCAACTCACTGTTTTTGTTTTAAACGCCATCAGAAATTCATCATTGTGGATGTGTCATTTATTTATGAGTAGAATGGCGCCCCTTAACGCTCAATGGGAGCGCCAAAATCATGCTTGCCAACTGGTTTGTAATGAAGATATTTTCGGAGCTCCAAAATTCAATCTTGCAAACGTATTTGGGATACAATAGTTTTCATCAAAGTAAAATTAAGTAATGAGTTTTAATACTCATTTTGGCGCCCCCTAACATGGCGCCCGGGGACATATGTTCCCCCTGCCCCCCCCTCGCTACGCCACTGCTCACCAAGTAATGTTATTAGACACTCACCAAGTAAAGTGTTATTAGACACCCACCAAGTAAAGTGTTATTAGACACTCACCAAGCAGGTTTAGGTGTTGTTGGATGTTGGGAGGTGGGATTAGGAGGACACACACACTTATTCACACACACACATTTCCAGTCTATGTATTAGTTGCTGTCAGAGTCAGAGCTGGAATTTTCCACCTCCAACACATCACAAATCAGAGGGAGGGGGTGGAAACCACAAGCAAAATCACAAAAAAAAACCCAATAAATTGGGTGAAAAATCCAGAAGGAAAAAAAGACAAGAAACTTTTTAAAAAAGAAACAAACTTGCCGCGAATGTTCGTTAGAATATGAGTGAACGCAGTCGATTCTTAAGCGCGCGGTGAACCGTGTGTCAAAGGAAGGACCGCGTTCGCTCGCTCTGGGCGAAATCCCAAAGAAAACGACCGTTTGCCGAGCGCAGGCACGCACGCCGGCAAGCAACGCCCATTCGTTCTGCGGGCAACGCTCGCTCTGCAAGTTGCAAGGGGGTTCACAGCAGCATTTGTTGTACGGATTGTTGCGCGATCCGTTCATTAAGCGGGGTACCACTGTACATCACATCCCTATCACACCATTTCAAAGTTGATCCCAGTGAAAGCTATTACTCAGGAATATGCACAACCACAGAAGTCAAAGTGGATACAACAGTCTCCTGTGACTGCAGAGAAGGAATAGAACAGTACTGCTCCCCATGGGCTGATGTACAGACATGACAAAATAACCAGACCTTCAAGATGGTGAGTCAGAAATGCAGCTGAGAAGACAACATTTTTAAAAGTTATTTTAAAAATTATTTGTTGTTTATTTTTAATCCTAGCATTATTTAATGACATATTTAAATACATTTTGGTTTTTTAAAAAAAATATTTTTCCTGTATTTTCTTTTTTTCTTTAAACAGATATTGATATCACACAAGATCTTTTAGAAAGTGAAGATAGTTCCGATAGCTGTATTATTGCTCAGAATCCTATCGTTTGGCAAGACTATGATCTAACCTATTTGTATAAGGTACGTTTTTAAAATTTTAGCTAAGGGATAAAAGCACCTAAAAATCCTATACTTCTCTAATGAATGTTTTTAAGAATTAATAGATATTTTTGTTCTACTTATTTTACAGTTTTATGATGTATTAAAAAAATTTAATTCTCTGGACATAATTTTGCTGTATTATTCTCAATTTGATATAATTGCTATTTTGAAAATAACAAAGGTTTCCTTCAGAATTTAACAAAGTAGCATAGTGTTTTTTATTTGAAATATTTAAAAAAAATTATCATTCTGTATTTTATTCTTTAGGCACTAACTTGGCCAACACCATCTGGTATAACAAAACAACATGCGACTGAATTTTGCAGTTTGAAAGTTAAAGAGAGCCGTACCTACAACGCTTGTACAAACCTTATTGGGATCTTGAAGACACAGCTCTGGCTTCATCCTTACAAAACTGCATCACTGACATACAGGTGAAATTATTCACAATTGAAATTATATCGTATTAGCATATTTCTTCTATGATATGCTTTATCAAAAACATTTCTTGAAAAAAATATTTCTTAAAAGTCATTTTCAAGCTGAAGAATTGAGCATTGACCATTGAAAAAAAAATTTTTTTTTGATCTCCCAAACATTACATAGTTAAAAGATTTTAACAACATTTGATCATTTCTGTGTTTAAAATTAAATTTGCTTCACTAGTTCACTTTTTTTTTATGAACTGGGATTTTCTGCTTTTATGAAAAGAAAGAAATTTTTGGTGAAGCTTAAAATAAATTACATTCTCTTATTTCAAGTGCAAACATTTTCAGAAAAGCATCAAGCTAATTAATTTCACTAAAATATCCTATTTATTTTTTTACTTTTTTTTAATTAGGGCTGTGGAAATTATCGATTAATTTCTCGATTAATCGTTAAAAATTTTATCAATTAAATATCGATTAAAATTATTTTAATCGATAAAAATTCGATTAAAATTTAAGAAAATATTTATAATAATTTTTTAAAATTTTAGTTATAAATTATTAATGATTTATATATATTTTTTTACGTACAAACATCTCCCGCGTAATATTAAAATTTATTTTATTAATTTATGTTGACCGGCAGACATCAACTAAAAAATGGCTGACAGCCAGAGCCGTCTTTACACCATTTTGGGCCCCTGGGCAAAGAAATAGTGTTGGGCCCTTCCTCCGCATGAATAAAAAATGAATATATATAATATATATAAATAAACATATTCCCATGGGGCCCATATGCTTGTGTGCCCCCGGGCAAATGCCCAACGGGCCTATGTGTTAAGACGGCCCTGCTGACAGCATCAGCGCAGTTAAATTTAAACATATAACTAGAAAGTTGAGCAAATATGTTGTTTTTAAGCTAACTGCGGATGGCAAAGTCAAAGATGGTGAAAACGTTTACTATGTTCACTGCCATAAACAATTCTCTTTTAAAGGATCAAATACATCGCTGACGTACCACCTTCAGCACAAATCAAGTATCAACACATTGTCATGAAATTTAGTTCAAAATATTCTTAATTTTCAATGTCCATGAGAAATGTTCAGTTTAATGACGTCATAAATTTATATTTTGGTTTTAATCAAAATTATTGATTAATTAATCGATAATTTTTCAAAAGTTAACGATTAAAATTAAATTAATTGATAACAGCCCTACTATCAATTATTTATTGAACCTTAATTTTCACTAAAAATTAAAAATAATTTTTATTGTAATAAATTTAAAGTAAGAAAAACTGTAAATTTTTTGGTTTCAAAAAAACTATTTCATCACTACAAAATTAGTGAACGTCTCAATTTTGTGTTTGTTTCCTGCATATGTAACATAACATTTTTTAAATACAATAAATACTTCTATAGCCCCAAATTTTTGCAGTGCCTCTGTACTATGTCAAGATACCTAAGATTCTCTTACAGGGGATCCTTAAATGGCATTTTGTCACTAAATCTGTCTACTTTCATGTATATTATAATTGATTGAGTGATAAAAAAGACATAAATTATCATTGATTGAAAATTTAATGGTTTAATCTTTTTTTAAATCTCTATATAACTCTATGTAATTCAATGTGGCCGTTTGCTATTGTTCGCCGTCCACGTGCCATCGATGTCCACACCCACTCCCCCCATTCCCCCGGTTTTAAAGCCAGGGGAGATCAGTCGGTTTCAGTCTGTAAATTTTTGTCGTGTGTTGCGTATTATACTGAACATATCAATACTTTGAGTTCCGTCTCATATATAAGGGATTTATAGTCAAAAACTTAGTTTTTACGGGGTTGTTTAATTACTTCTGATCTTATCATAACATTATTCAATGCACATGTTTAATATATTTTTTAATTAATTAAAACCTTTTTTTTTCATTTTCAGATTATGGGTAATTCAAATTGGGCAATAAATATACTTTTGAATATTCGAGTTATTTGTTTGAGATCATAATGAACTATTAATAATAATAATAATAAATTGATTATTTATATAGCGCTGTATCCCAGTAAGGAACTGGGCTCACAGCGCTTTACATGAAAGAAATAACATACTTATAAGTATTAAATTAACTTTCATATCACAACAAACACAAAAAATTACAATACATTATACATAAGCTACGTTAATCATTTACAAGAAATGTTGTTTCATCAATTTTAAAAATAAATTGTGAAAAGATGTGTCTTAAGTGCAGTCTTGAAAGACTTGGTTGTTTGAATACTACGTATGTGTAATGGTAGAGAATTCCATTGTTTGGCTGCACAAAAAGAGAATGACCTTTCACCAAACGCTTTGGTGCGTGTCGTAGGAACAGAGAGAACGCGTGTGTCTGCAGAAGATCTTAGCTTGCGAGTGGGTGAGTAGACCGACAAAAGTTCAGTAAGATACGATGGGCATGAGTCCGAAAAGAAATTGTGACAGAGAACGGCCAGTTTGTAATCAATACGGGCAGCCAATGAAGTGAGCGAAGAAGTGGAGTAACATGGTCATGTTTTTTTGCCTTGAGCACCAGTCTGGCAGCTGAATTTTTAACTTTCTGTATTCTTTCAATGCATTGTTTTGGCACACCTGACAGAAGAGAATTGCAGTAATCCATACGAGCCAGTACAAGAGCTCAGACTTGTGGAACACTGAAGAAAATGGAACAATATCCTTACCAGCAAATATTTTTTATTCCATTTGTCCTGACGATTGTAACAATCGTGGAAGAAATCCACGTAGAGACCACCCCCTCTCGACGGGGTGCATAATAAATATTTAAATTGATGACGGAATTTGTTTTTAAGACTATTCAGGAATTAGTTGCACAACAGCTGAGTGAATTCAATCAATTTATTTTACATGTAGTTACAGAGAAAACCAGTGATCATAAGTAGGCCCCACTGGACACACTACACTAATTTTAATACACTCCAAATATAAAATGACATGATATAATCCATGATATCTTACTTTCAGAATGACACAGTATAAAAAATTAAAGCACAGTACAAATCAGGAGAGATTGCAGTTTGTCCATACAGTGGGCTGGGAGAGTTTCAAATAGCTTTCTATGTAACAATGGATTGAACATCAATCAATACTTGAACTACACTTGTTTTGATTCCATCTGTGATAACTGCACAACTTCTCCTTGCTCTCCCAGGTTATATTCTAATATCAATTCCTAAATGTTAGCCTGCTATAAAAATACTTTTCACATAAAGTGATCTTTACAATGTATTTTAACATTTTAAAAATACTTTTAAGTTTAATTTTTCTCATAATTGGGTCTTTTTCAAAAAAACAAATAAGAGCTAAAAGAAAGAGGTATAATTATATTTCTGACTTTATGATATCAATTAAACATTTATTATCTTTATAATTTAAGGTGCATATGTTAAAGGCTAAAGAAGAAATTAATTTATTAAACTTATAATTTAACAACAAAAAATCTAACTAAAGACCTTCTCAAGTAGACTTACATTTAAAAAAAATGACCTGAATATCCATTCTTTATTCAATTGGTTTGGTTCATTGCTTTAACAGACTGATGTGTAGATGGCATGTGTTATGCTGATGGATATTAAGAATCCATTGCTTGTTTGCAGAACAGTCTATTCCAATACACAATGGACAAAGATTTCAAGTAAACATTATTATTGGATTCAATTACTAATGATTTGAGAAAAATTATCTAGAAACATTAGAATTAGAAGATAGAAAAACAATTAGCAAAGTAGTAATAATGCTTAGAAATGGAACTCAACAAATATCTAATACATCACTCAATCAGTGGGTATAAAAACTTTTTTTCTTTCCATATGCAAGAACAAACACTTAAAATCCTCCTTCACATCTGGAATTTGGGAGCAGAATGGGTTTCCTCAACAAACCTGGGAAACCAACACACTATCAACATTTAAAACTGTAATAAAAATGCAAGACTAGACATAAAACATGGATAAGCATAGGACACAATAATCTTCTGTATAGCACGAGCGCCTGAAATGTTTATGATTTTCTATTGCAACATTTTTAATATTGATATTATTTATTTGATAAAACTTGATTTCTTAAAATATAAAAAACAATTCATAACAATTTGTTATACCTCAGTTACTTTTAACTATTCATTAGTTAAAAAACATAATGATTAACTTAACCAAACTTTCCTCCATCAGTTTCTAACATTGCGGAGACAAGGATTATTTTCAATGGCATTACCAACAATTACCTCATCACCTCAATGGAACACTTAACATCATGGAAAATGAGAATACATTTGTTGTCATATTTAGTGGCAATGGAGGTTTCAATCTGAATCAAGTCTTAACTCCTTGTCTAATGGACTTTGAAAATGTCGATATGGTTTCATGATCTCTGTCCTAATCAAGTCTCAACTCCTTGTCTAATGGACTATAAAAATGTCGATATGGTTTCATGATCTCTGTTCTAATCAAGTCTCAACTCCTTGTCTAATGGACTATAAAAATGTCGATATGGTTTCATGATCTCTGTCCTAATCAAGTCTCAACTCCTTGTCTAATGGACTATAAAAATGTCGATATGGTTTCATGATCTCTGTCCTAATGAAGTCTCAACTCCTTGTCTAATGGACTATAAAAATGTCGATATGGTTTCATGATCTCTGTCCTAATCAAGTCTCAACTCCTTGTCTAATGGACTATAAAAATGTCGATATGGTTTCATGATCTCTGTCCTAATGAAGTCTCAACTCCTTGTCTAATGGACTATAAAAATGTCGATATGGTTTCATGATCTCTGTCCTAATCAAGTCTCAACTCCTTGTCTAATGGACTATAAAAATGTCGATATGGTTTCATGATCTCTGTCCTAATCAAGTCTCAACTCCTTGTCTAATGGACTATAAAAATGTCGATATGGTTTCATGATCTCTGTCCTAATGAAGTCTCAACTCCTTGTCTAATGGACTATAAAAATGTCGATATGGTTTCATGATCTCTGTCCTAATCAAGTCTCAACTCCTTGTCTAATGGACTTTGAAAAATGTCGATATGGTTTCATGATCTCTGTCCTAATCAAGTCTCAACTCCTTGTCTAATGGACTATAAAAATGTTGATATGGTTTCATGATCTCTGTTCTAATGAAGTCTCAACTCCTTGTCTAATGGACTATAAAAATGTCGATATGGTTTCATGATCTCTGTTCTAATCAAATTCACCAGACTGGTAGAAAGTGGATACCTTTTCACAAGTTGGGATTCTGCTGACTCATCTGGAATTGCTGTTTACTACAAACAAAACAGACTTTACTTCACCATCACCACAAGAACACAGATATGTACCTCATACGTCCAGAACATCAAGACAGGAATCTTCCAAAATATTGATATATCATGGAGCTCTCAAACAGGCTTGAAGGTATTTGGTTTGGGGTATAATTTTAAAATGGAATTTGGCTTGTTTTATGGAATAGAAATCTAATATTAGAAGAATCAAATATCATTTACATCTAATATTAGAAACCTCAAATAGAAATATGAAAGATCACTTTTATCTAATATTAGAAATCTTAAAGGTAGGGCTAAGCAATGTCTTCACTTTTTTTCAAAGAATAAATAGCTCATCTCTACCCTTACAACCTACTATTTATTATAATGCATTAAGTTGTAAAAAATATTAGGAACGTCATCTTATATATGACATTGTTATTTATAAATGAATTTTTTGTTTGTATAATGTAAATAAAGAGCATGCAGAGAAAATTGTTTTTCTTGAATCTTAAATTTTTATTTTTAAAATAATTAAAATGCTAATATCGTACTTACTACATTAATAGCAATACAGCACTTGGTAATGTTCAATGTTCCCTTTAAGCTGCACGGCCGCGCAGATATCTGACTAACGCAGCGCAGCAGTCTAGAATTGCAGCGCAGGAAATTTTGTAATATATTGCACAAAATATGGATGGATGCCTCAAATTTGAACACATGTTTTTTTTCATTTGCACACGGACTGTCAAACCTTAGAGAGAACATTGGTGATGTTAGGAATTTAACTTATAAGATATAATTATTCCCCTTTTCTTTCCAACGTTCAGGTCTTCCTTGACCAAGAGCAAGCTATCCAAGTGAGCAAACTAGTGTCTCGCCGCAAGCCAGTTCAGTCACGACAAGCTTGTGATTTCAATGTGGGTCTATCACAGACTGGTTTTAGTTTGCTGCAGTTTCAGCTTCAGATTATGCAAATCAGCTATGCTGAAAGGGAGGTTATCAATGGCATAGGAATAATTACAGGTCAGTTCTTCTTCTGCTGCTCGGCCCACAATCAATTATCTGATCCTTACAGCTCTTGTAAAAAAAAGTTTAGGTTTTGTAAAAACGTCCATGAAGATGATGTCCTATAGGGCTGCTCATCATGATTTTGGAGGTTGGGGAACAGGAAGCAAGGTACACCAATGTTTCAATCATTGTGGCCTTAACTGAAGCTTGTTCCAGTCACTTAGCAGGAATGAGCTGCTCCCGTTGAGACCTGTAGTAACTGGGAGCCATTTTAATAATTTTTAAAATTGTTGAGAGACGCATGGAAGCAATATGGTTCACTACTCCAATCGCAATGAAAAATTGCTTTGGTGATGTATTTAAAAAAAATTGTGTTTAAAAATATGTTCAAAATTCAGCTGCCAGACTAGTTCTTGAGGCAAAAAAACATGACCATGTTACTCCGCTACTTTACTCCCTTCATTGGCTACCTATACAAGCTAGAATTGATTACAAACTGGCCGTTCTCTATCACAACTTCTTTTCTGACTCATGCCCTTCCTATCTTACTGAAATTTTGTCTGTCTACTCACCCACTCCTCAGCTACGCTCTTCTGCAGACACACGCATTCTCTCTGTTCCTAAGACACGGATTAAAAACATTTGGCAAAAGGTCGTTCTCTTTTTTTGCAGCCAAACAATGGAATTCTCTAAAATTACACATCCATAGTATTCCAACTACCAAGTCCTTCAAGACTGCAGTTAAGATACATCTTTTCAAAATTTATTTTCAAATTTAATGAAACAACATTTCTTTTAATGATTAACGTAGCTTACGTGTAATGTACTGTAATTTATGTGGTTGTTATGATATGAATGTTATACTTATATGTATGTTATGCATAAGGAAAATTCTCCAGATCTCCCATTTAGAACACCAATGAATATGTCTGGAACAGAATATACTCTATTGCGGGTCATCAAGAAACCCTCATAACAACAATTAAGAGACGCAAGATGGCATGTACTGCGACATGATACCCTGACAAAAATTATCCTTCAAGGCACTGTAGAAGGGGGCCGGAGAAGAGGTTGACAACTGGCTGGACAACATAAAGGAATGGACAGGGATGAAATTGCATGAATTATTGGCCGCCGCTCAAAATAGGCATATGTGGAGATCGTTATCTGTTGATGTGTCCATGCGCTGCCCCCAACGACCGCAACGGTCACGGGACTGATGATGATGATGATGTATGTTATTATCTTCATGTAAAGCGCTGTAAGCCCAGTTCCTTACTGGGATACAGCGCTATATAAATTATCAATTTATTATTATTATTTATTTATTCGAATATAATGATTTAAACATTTCAGTTGTCTACACCCTAACCGTATGTTGAAGAAATTTTAGTAACATAATTAATACATATTTAAATATGTAAAATTTATAAATTGAAACATGCTTCATCTAGAATCAAAATGATAGTTAACATTAATTTTTATGATTCTGCCGAGAAGCCTTTCAACTAACAAGTTTCTTTAAATCTGGTTGGTATCAAGTAGTTGGGGTGAGAAGAAATTCTGTCAGTTACTAGTTACTTTTCGATGTTTTGCTTTATGAACTTTATTTTGGAGTACAAAGATTCATTAAATTTTGTGTTATCAGTCACCAAAGTCTGGAATTATTTGGATCTTATATAGAAATTAATCCTCAATTTTCTTCTTTAATAATGCCCCCATCAGCACAAATTTTTTTAGCACGAGCAATATTCCAAGCGATAGCATAACTTGCCTCAGTTAAAAGTTACATTTTCTTTGCTGAAAGCTGAAAATAATAACTGCTGCTGACACATTCCAGACTTCAACTCAGCAAGTTTGCTTTTTCTTAATTCAGATTGCAGTGAATACTGCAATGCAAACTCTTTATGACTTGTTGATAGGGTCACTTCTAGATTTGTAATTTGCTAGCAGTGTTTGACAGATAATGGTCTTTATTAAATAATGTAACGTCTTCATACCATTCTGGTAGAAAACTTCTTTTTTATTCTTTATAGTTTCTTTTCCTGCAACTTATTCCCATATTTAATGTAATGTTCAATACTTGAAAATGCAGATTTTACCAAAACCTTAACCAAAAATTTAATAGTTTACATCACCAACCAACCAGACACCAATCTCATTCTTCAACTTTTAAAATTTAAATCGAGCCTAACTTTTTCAATCCCTTGTTTCGGTCAATTTTTTAAAAAAAACTTTCATTTTATGTAAAAGATTAAATATTTCAAAGTTTTAAATTCATAAATTGTTTTCGGGAGCCACAATTGGAACACAGAAGAGCTGCATGCCACAGTTTGGCCACCATTGGTCTTCTAGGTGTATCGTTCCCAGATTGTAGACACATTAATGTCAATATCAGCCAGCCAAAGGCTTTATGAGATGTTCCTTGGAGGGTCCGATCCTGACCTTTCACCTTAGATACTGGTGCTGTCTACCTGGCTGCACACAGTCTTAATATGTTTATCACAGCAAACCTCTCTTTGTTTATTAACACCAAGGTACCTTACTGAAGAAACTAACCCAAGCATATGGCTACAAAGTTTGTAAGGGTGGTGTAGATGGTTTCTACCTCTGGAAACTGACAGGGTCTGTCCCTAGCAGATGAAACCTTATGTCCCAGCTATTTTCCCACTTAGCTAACGGTTGAGTTTGTGTTGTAGCTTGTTCTGGTCAGACATTTAAAATCCTTTATATTAACTTGTGGCGTCTGCTTGATTGATTGTTTGATTACTTGTCGCAAAAACTTTGGAACGATTTTTAACCCACTTCCCCATATGCTAGCAAGCTGAAATTTTTGCAGGCAGACTAGTGTCGTGTGGTGCGTATTATATTGACGATACTTTTTAAAATATATTCCTAATCTGTAAATGTTTATGCTAGTCTGTCGCGCGGTTAAACATATTTTTATAATCCTCTTCCCGTGATCAAATCAAGCTGAAATTAAGCAGGCAGATTGTAGTAGTTTTATTACTATAAATCCTAAATATATGAGACATAACTAAAATTTTGGATTTTTGGATTGTTGTGCGATGTGTATTATAATCAACATATTTTTAGTTATGTCTCGTATATAAAGGATTTATAGTCAAAAACTTTGTTTTTTTACGGGTTTTTTTTATTAACAATTGTCCTGTACACAGCAAACAATATTGCCTGGGAGGTCAGCTTGTCAGACAGGTCATTGATACATGCTATGAATAAGCAAATCTAACTTTGTGGAAACTAGAGATGAATTTTTAAATTATCCTTGGATTTCATAGTTTTTTTTTGCCCCTTTATTTTCTTCTCTAGAAGTTTTTAAAATCTGACCTTAAACAAATTATTTCAATCCATTAAAAATAATAATAACACTATCTGATGATGAGATAAAGGAAATATTCTTTTATTGATAGGTTTCCCAAGTCTTTTGAAGAATCCAGTGCTGAGCATAGATGTGGATAAAGACACTAACAAAGTTAATTTTACCTGCAAGTATGATCCATTAATCAACACCTCACTGCTGTAGCTTTTTCAAAGATGACCAACTCACCAAACAAACTCACCATTTCTGAGTGAAGATGATCTCAGTGATCTCCCATATAACAGCAAAGTAATTTGTTAATGTTGTTTAGGTACAACCCAAGTCTGTGTACCACTGGGACAGCAATATGAATGGATTTACAGTATTTGGCAGTATTTGTATTTATATAATGGGCTGAGTATCACATTTATAGAGATCTTGACTGCCACCACACTCAGGTCCCATATATTTATGTGATTCTCAGCATCTTAAAGTTACAAAAAAGTAAAAATATCTAGAATGAACTAAATAATTACCATTTTGTTGAAGAACTAATAGCATTGCATAAAGATACAAGATGAAAACTGTTATTTTAAAAATATTTCTTATAATTTCAAAACATTGATGTGGTGAGATCTTCTCGACACAAAGTGAATAGCTTAGAGCAGTGGTTCCCAACCTTTTTTGGGTGGCGACCCCTTTTTATAAAATTCATGTGACCCCCATGAAATGTAAATAAATGATTTTCAATAAAGTTTTTACAAAATAGAGCTAATTTGCATTATAGTAAATGTTTTTTAGTCAACAGTTGGCGACCCCCAGAAAACCCACAGGTTTGGAACCCCTGGCTTAGAGTATGGTGGCCTGAGATCTCAACAACTACCACACCTAGTCTACAAATATCAATAAGCATTGCCTGCAAAGCAGGATTCACTACATGTTAATTATTTATTTAGTGACAACCTCTTAAATTATATAACATTCTTCACATAAGGAATGAATTTACCAATAATATCAGAACTTATTAAGCATGATACTCCAGCATGGAGCTGGGCTCATTTTATTGGCATGTATGCTGCATGGTTAGTTTCAGCATTTTAGGCACATTTAGTTTTTGTGGAATAGTTTTTAATATGAAAATATGGCTTTGTAAAGAAAAGTATTTGAGCATATTGTTTAACATTGTGTTGAGTGATGGAGATTGCTAGCAACAGTTTTAAATATATTATTTTGTTGTTGTTGTTGTTAAGTCTTCAGGTATACCAAATCTAGACAATTTCTTCATTTGTTATCAGATTTTGTTGAAAGAAAAAGTATGGATTAGAACATCCTAAGATAAACTTCAAAATAGCTTTTTTTTTAATGTCAAAAGAAAAAGGTTATATATCTGAACATTCCCCAAACTGACATTGAATGAAATTTACATATCATTAGAAAATTTAAATGTTGGATAACTAATTTGTATAAAATGAATCTACATGAAACTAAGCAGCAATGTATGTGTTATGCTTTGAATTGCAAGAATGGTGATATAGACATTGATTGTTTGGGATTGATGGCAAAAATAAATACAGGGAGATAGGTTTTATTAAGTGGGGAAAAGCAGGTGTTTTTGGAATAAATTATATTGATTCAAAAAAATTTAATTATGTAATTATGACACTCTGTATACTAAAAAAAATCTTAAACTATCTCATTCCCTGATAAAAACACGAGTTTAACAAAGAAATAAAATATTTCAGCTGTCCTGCAGAGTCTCTGTTTGCTTTCCAATCAATTGTGATGCTACAAAAGGTCAAGAAAGTACCAGCAACCCACTTCTTATAAGTTTTAAGGTAAGCCATCAAACTTTGAGTATATATAGTGGATTTTCCTGGTGTGTTAGTTATAACGTTAGCGTATTTATCTAGTATCCTTTTTATTTGTTCTCTTTCATACTTTTTGAGGTGGGGGTTAATTCTTACATCTTTCATCGATTCCTTAACCCCGCTCGCCTGTGTTGGCAACGAACTAATGTTTCTGCTTTCATTTTCTGTCTCGTTATCTTCTATAACGACGGCGTAAGCCGTGTTTTTCGCACTGCTGTTTGATAGGGTGATTGGTACATGTCTCAGTATGCTTTTGACTTGATTCTTCCCTACTATGATATTCCTCTAGCAAGTTTATGTGATATGTTTTCCTTTTTCCCTTTTCCAGGATGATGAGGCTGCTATTTGTTGATAACTATGAGGAGTTATGATAATGTATTTTTGTATTTACTTGGGGGGTCTGAGCGACCAATTCCCAGTATTACTATTATATGAATTGATAAGACAATTCTTATGTGCACGACACATTTTGATTATGTAAGCACAACATGTTTGGAGCCCTCAGGCATTTGGTATAACATTGATAATATGTATTTATTTTATGTTATGATGATGAAATTTTTGATTCATGAAAATTTTGCCGATGACTATGTTATGATTATGAATATGATAATTTGTAACCCATTAACTGGTGGTTATAACTGGTCCCAGTAGGGGGGACGATAAATATACATACGAGATCCCGCTATGGGGACAGAAAACATACATAACATGTCCCATAAAGATACAGATGCAAGTATTAATGAAAAGGGACAGAAAATTGGGTGGATAGTGATTGTTGTGACACATGATTAGCAATTAAACCATTGAAGCATGCCATTCATTGTTTGTGAGACATGTTGAGCAATTAAGTCACTGAACCATGACTTTCTTCGCTTGTAAAACATGGGGATCATCTAAAACCATTGAACCATGAGATTCTTTGCTTGTGAAACATGGGTGTCATTTAAGTCATTTAACCATACCAAGATTTTTTTTTGTATGTGAAGAATATTAATACTTCAAATGTTACAATTTTTTTCTTTTGTATATCTATGTATGTATATCGTTAACATTTTGAGTAGTAATAACCTTTGCTACCCTCGAAAGCGAGGTAGTATAGGACTAGACTCGTACGCAGGTACGAAAACCGGGTAGTTCCACAATGTAAATAAAACGATTCCTTATTATGTATTTGGGAATATACACCACTATTGTGAACTAATATTTTTGGAAGCTAGCATATTACTGGTGAAAATTCTGTATATAGTGAACATTGCAATTGTTAAAATAACTATATATTATTGAAATGCCTGTGTGTGTAAGTATGGGATATATTATTAGTAGATCATGACACACCAAAACCTCAAGACCTTATGTTTATAAACTCGCGACATTCTTGCTAAGGTCGCTCGTGAGGAGGGGGGTGTTACGGTCAGATGTTGTGGTGTGGGGATGACTACGCATAAATGGGGCGGTGAACACTTGTCCTCGTGGAACGGGGGCAAGTGAACTCAAGGTACGTGCAAGTTGTAATGAATTGACAGGACCACGGTCAAAGGGAGACATGGTGATTGACCCAGGGTCCAGTCAAAACCGGTCGGACAAGACGGGGGTATAATAGGGGTCACATTGTGTGTCGCGGGGAGAGTGTGAAGTTGCCAAGTAGCAGGCAGGTGAAAGACGTACGATAGAGTGTGGAGTTTTTGTGAACGTGGTCCAATCCGGTCAAGCTGGGCCGAGGACTCTGGATGGTCTGACCAATTGTACTGTACCATAAATATGTTCAAAGCTTCTGGATGTCATTAAACTTATGTTGAAAGAAAACAACCCAGCGTTGCTAAGTCTTTTACCCGTCTACGTGGTAAATATCTGTGGCCAAGGGGGGACCTCAACCCCTAGACAACGACTCCGCCACAGTATATTTAAAATATTTCTTTCACATTTAAAGAAGTATTCTCTATGTGCCTCTCTCATAAAATGTAGAGTCTTAGCCATTTGCTAATTTTTTATTAGTGAAAATTTCCCCAAAAGCAAATATTGTTTTACTGTTTCTTGGAGACATAAATGTCTGCCTTAATCATATAAAAAAATGTTCTTTAAAAAATTAACTCATTGAACTTCTTTAATAAAATTTTGTGACATACAAAAAAAGCCAAGTCTTAGTAAATTGGTTTATGGTTTTTTTATGACATTATGCAAGAAAAACACAGATCTAATTTAAAAAATAACTATAACACTGTATCACATTTTTTATTGTTTTGGTAAAATCCTGTTATCTGGTATCATCTATAAACCTTAAAAAATTAAATTTTTATTTTTCAGCTCTTGACTGATCATGAAACTGGTCATGAAGGTGCTCTGGGTACAATAGAGATTGAAAGCAGTGTACCACCTCGTCTTTTCTGTCCCTGGGGTCAGAGAGACTCATGTGATGTCCGTGTTTATACTGAAATCAGAGGAGGTCAAGAGAGGATGTGTCAAATAAGAGGATCATTCGCCAGGTAGAAATTGTTTATTTATTGCTTGCTGGAAACATTTGGCGAAATATCTTGAGGTTTATGCATAAAAAATGTCTTCATATTTCTAGACACCCAATCATTGGTTTTCTAAACAGATTCAGGAATAGTTTATTGTGTTCTTAATCTTGTTTAAAGTCTTGCATATCAATGCTTTGTCTTTATCTATTCATATTCCCTAACTATGTTAAGTCATGGCAAAGAAATATTAAAAATTAATTTCTTTTATAAACAATGGTATATTTTAATATCAGTCTCTTTAATCATTCTTTTCCTCACTCACAACACAACTGTTAATAGGATTATTTAAGGACTAACTTATTGGTATAATATTAATTAAGGACTAAATTATTGGTATAATATTTATTAAGGACTAACTTATTGGTATAATATTAATTAAGGACTAAATTATTGGTATAATATTTATTAAGGACTAACTTATTGGTATAATATTTATTAAGGACTAACCTATTTGTCATACTTAATTGTCCTTGATCTCTGCTATAGGCTTTCATTAAGAGGACACAAGATGATAAGACAGAAGCTTTTTGTGGAGTCCAAGTCAACTCTCAAACATGGCAGACAACGTTGAAGGTTAATGTCAAAGGCGCAGTGGATGCTTTGAAAGATAAGGATCAAATAAGAACAATAGAAGTGTATGCAACCATCAATCCCACCATCATGGATTTTGCAGAAAAGAAAACTATTGGAAGAGTTCAAGTAAGACAAAATTGTTATTAAATACTCTATGAATCTATTGCTCTAACTCTATTACTCTATGAGTTATTATAATGTCTATTATTCTATGACTCCATTACTTTATGACTAAAGACAAAATATGTGGCACTCTTTGGGGGTCGAGTTCATTCAAACTCTCTTTAGGATCCAAATTTTTGTTGCCTTTACACTGGTCTGAATTTAGATTTATGTCATTTTCTTGTAATTAGACCATTTTGTGTCAACTGAATATGCCATGCTTCTGAAAGGTATTTTTGTTTATTAAATGTATTGCCGGATTTCTCAAGTTAAGATCATCTCTGTTCAAAAACATTCTGTATACTGCCCTGAGTCTAACTCATAAAGTAACTTAGATATTGTTTTTATTTCTCAGTTGACTGTAGTGGACCGGGATAAAACAAGCACACATTTGACCACATTTGATGGAAGATAAATGGACAACTCATCATTTTGTGTAGTTTATTTTAGGAACTTAAAGCAGCTGCATGCTTAAGTCATTGATAATGAAAGATCTTTGTTTACAAATAATCTAACATATTCTTTCTGTTTCAGGCGTTTTCAAGGAAGGGGAATATACACTATACAAACAAAAGACTTTGTCATATTAGGTCATTAAGGTGGACCACCTTTTGAAGCTGATGTTTCTGTGAATTCAGGTTTACCTTCCTAATGGTGACATAGTTTACCTCAGTGTACAGAAACGAGGCAGAACCAGCAACTTTATGAATATATGGCTAACAGCCTCTGGTGCAAGCTTTGGGCAAATAGCAGGTACCACTCTAAATAAAGAATACTTTAAAAAATTTGTTTATGTTTTAAATCTACAAGCTTATAATTGATATAAAGGTTCATTATTGTGAAATCTGTCAACAAGTAAGTTGTGTTCAGTGACACATGAATGATGATTTATACATAAAAGTCAAAATTGTTCTTATTTGAATATCATAATTGATTCTAATCACTTTGCTTTCACAGAATAAGTTAATTTTCATTGTAAAAGTTGGATTTTTATTTGATTATTCTTTGTATACCTATAATTTATCTCATCGTGAAGGATGGGATAATAATGTGGATATGATGGGAATCAATATAACCGATTACTGAGACATAACAGTATTTGTTAGGAAACTATTTCAATACTTGGCACAGACATTATTTGTACTACATACTCAACTGAAGACAAATAAGAGGGTTTTAAACAATACAAGCAAAATACCTGATATTTATATTCAATAGTGACTTGTGCTCTTATCAAAATTAGGATTATGTGGAAATGATAACCCATCAAATAACCTTGAACGACCAGATGGAACCATATCAAATGATAACACTGACGAGCCTGACGCCTACTCTCTGACATGGAGTTAAAAGCTGGAACTTGTATTTCTTTTGATGGTTGTAAGTATATCATCCCCTTTTCTCCACAATTTACAGTTGTTTTTTTACAAGCAACTGGAATAACAAATTGTAAAAAGAATTTTTCCCTCTTAAAATATTAAGTTATCTCATTTTAAAAAGAACAATCTTTTTAGGTAAATAGTGTTAACTGAACAAAAAGCAAGCTTTGATCAAAATTAATTTAATTTTCATTATTAAATATATTTGATTATAATAAATGTGATTTCAGCTGATAACTCTCTTATCTCATCTATACAGACGCTCCTTCTATACAGAAGATAGTTGCGTCAACAGACCATGACGGATGTTCTGTTGGCAAGTGATGCAGCGTTCACAGGCCACGGCTTTGAGGGTTCCACGCATTACCCAGCCGCCTAACTAATGTTAGGTACCAATTCGGAGCTGGGTGACTCAGGGACGCCCTAGGCCCCGGGAACAAATCCTTGCCTTCACATGGATTCGAACCCGTGACCATTGGTATGCAAGTCGAGCGCGCTACCAACTAATTGTAAAAACCACTAATAGCAATTGAAACTTACCATGTGATATTCAAAACCAGAGGATTTTTATCAGTATAGCCAATGACACACACATATATTTTTTATGTTAGTGAAATAAGTTCACAGAGTATAAATTTAAAATATCATTTTCTTTAGAGAGGGTAACTTATATTATTTTTATATAAAAATTCAAATTATTTATATTAATTTTATGCCACCTCCCAACTTAAATGTCCTCTATGCTGCTTTTACAAATTTTAATCCCATTAATCTTGTGTTTTATATTTTATGAACACATAAAATTTAAATAGGTCATCTAATAATGTAAAAAATCTTTAGTCCCAATGATTGTTTATTGATATATTTGTACATAAAATACATTAAGTATTTGAATGGCAATAAACCTGTTAAATTATATTTTTAAAAGAGGACACACATAATTTGTTTACATAAAAAATACAGCAATATGTGTTTAACTTAATGACATACATATTTTTAAGCAAAATATTCCATCTTTACAAATAAGTAACAATAATAAAAAATAAATTAACATGATATAACATCTACATTGCCATTACTTATAGAAAGTAATAAAGAAGGGGAAAAAAAGAATAGATGAAAACAAATTCATTTCTTTTTCATTTTTCTCCTTTACTAGTTGCTAAAGTAAAGTAAATGTTTGTCATGTAAATTTAATTTTTTCTATTTTTATTTATTTGCTCTGAATAAAATCATTCACAGAAATTTCTATGCTTGTAATCATAAACAATTAAATCTTAACATTTATTGTTTTATTTAAATAAATTCTTTATATTTTAATCCCCATGACATATAACATTACCAAATAAGCATATAGTTTTCCATTATAATTTAAAAACAGACATTGGAAATAACTTTTTCAAGCAATTTTTAAAATATATATTTATAATGATGATTAAATATGTAATTAAACAACCCCGTAAAAACAAAGTTTTCGACTATAAATCCCTTATATATGAGACATAACTAAAAGTATTGATTATATTTAATTTCAAATGCGACAAACATTTACAGACTGTCACCGACTGATATCCCCTGGCTTTAAAACCAGGGGAAGGGACAGAAGGGGGTGGGGACATCGACGGGTGGCGTCAACGCGTGAACTGAACTGGCACGTGGAAGAAAAACAATAACAAACCGTGAAATTGAATTACAAATGCATTAATTTAATTACGGTACATTCGATCAATCTGAAATTTTGATACGATGCATTGTTAGGTAACACGAGTCTATGTGCCAAATTACAGCTCGATAGCATCACGGATAGTGTGTCATTTTTTACTTTTGTTTTTTCGCCCGCGAACCCAAGAGACGGCGGTGAAGTCAATATAAGGGATTTAAAAACATGAGACATTCCATTCCTGTAAATAATAAAACTATAAAAATAATTATTAAAAAAATATATTTTCCATATAGGGATTTTTAAAGCCATTTTAGAACAAGATTTATTGTGAAGATGGAACATTTTAGTCAATATAGTAGTTTATATAGTAGTTTATATATGTAAAACATTATAGTCAATATAGTAGTTTATATATGTAAAACATTATAGTCAATATAGTAGTTTATATATGTAAAACATAGTCAATATAGTCGTTTATAGTTATATAGAGTTATATATATAGAGTTCCCTGTCAATGTAATGGAATTTTTTTTAAAATGTATTATTAACAAAGATATTTATGAATGAAATATTTATTTATTTTAAAAGACACTAATGCTACGATAAATATTGTTGTAACAATGATGTACACCTTGGTAGATAAAAACATTGTAACAAAAGAACTGTGTCCCATTAATAAATAATGAGTTAGTTTGTTTTATTCCAATCCAAAAATTTAGAGTTTCCTTACTAACCAGCTTTTTAGTTTTTCAAAAATGTAAAATCACTCAAAAAAGGTATCAATTTGTTTGGAAAATTAAGTAGTATACGGTACCACCAGATGACGCTTTTATAAGAAAACTACATTTAAAAAAAAACGTAACAAAACAAGTTTTTGACTATAAATCCTTTATGTACGAGAAGTAACTAAAAGAATGTTCATTATAATACGCAGCGCAAGACCATCCAGAAATACAAAATTGTAGTTGTGTCGTAAAACATGTTCAATATAATACGCACCGCGACGCTCTATCTAAAAAAATAACATGATACATAGGAATAAATAAAATAATCTAAAAATTCAATAATTTAATGACGGTACATGCGATCGATCTGAAATTTTGAAACATAGTTTTTATCATTGGCACGAAACTGCCTGCTAAATTTCAGCTCGCTAGCTTACGAGGAAGTGGGATAAAAATCGATCCAAAGTTTTGGCGACAAGGGTCGCCACGAGACACCACGAGTTAATATAAAGGATTTAAAAACACATCACCGCTGGGCCAAATAATGTGCTATTAATATGGCCACGATGGTTTTTGCGTGGAATTTTGACATTCGCAGAATGATGCGCGAACAAGTACCTACAAATCATGGTGGTTCAAATATTGTGTTTAACTTGCAAGTAGTAATTTATATAAAATATTGGTAATTTATATTACTGTTTGAGTTTTCAGAAAATTATTGTAAGGTACGTTATTAAAAAATAAAGTTATTTTGTTTTTATTGCATTAAAGTAGCACAAATAATTTGTGTTTTTCATTAAAATACTGTTATTCATTAAAAATGTTACACCTATCCAATTAAAGTAATGTGTAGATAATTTGAATTTGTCTATTTTATGGAAAATTATTAAGACTTATGGCAAGAACATGAAAATGTTCAAATTTCTCCGTTAATAAACACCACAATATGCATAACTAATTTCGAAAAAGACATACTTTAAAATTTCAAGCGTCTTGGAAAAATTGTCATCTGAAGAGTTAACTAGTAAAATTAGATAAGATGCTTAAATTTTACTCAATTAAATGCAATCTGTTTCTTTTCTGTGTTACCCGAAATTTTTTTAAATTAATGCAAACCCATTGCACGAAACAAAGAGATGTGCTAATACAAAACGCTGTTATATCAGTCAAACATTTTGTGAAGAGTTGGAGATATCAACTGAACGCTGAGAGCTTTAGAGCGAGCAGTACAAAGGGAAATGTTTTAATCCATAAATGGAATTATAACAGAAAATAAAAGAGAGCTTTGAATGGCCTTGCAAGAAAATATTTGTATATAATACCATGTAACCTACTAAATGAAGCATTTGAACATCAAATAACTTACTTTATTGACATTGATAAAGAACAGTTCAATACTGAAAGAAAAAGGGTCCAGGTTTTTATGGCTGTACATACACTACAAGAAGAGGCATTATGTTAGAAAAACGGAGGGAAAGACCCCCTTGACCTATTAAAATTTATTCAACAGTAAGATTGGAAAATTCTGTACCCAACATTGTAATTTTGCTACGAATTTTTTCAACAATTGCTATCAGTGTTGCTAGTTGTGAAAGGAGCTTCTCCAAACTGAAGTTGATAAAAATTATCTTCGCTCCACAATGAGCGATTTAAGACAACAACATCTTGCAATATTGTCCATAGAAGTAATTACAAGTAATTTCAATGTTGATAGCATAATACACGTTTTTTCTATTATGAAAGTTAGAAAAGTAAATGTATAAATATGATTACATACAAATGAGTACAATTTCTTTGTTTGTAAAAAATCATTTATTTATAAATATAAAATAAAAGAATAGTAACTGATAATGCTTTTTTTGGGTGTAAATTGGGAATATGTTTTGTTTCATGGGAGTGGCGACCTCAGTTACTTTCTTGTGGCCTTTAGAAAATGTATGGTGTATTTTTATAAATGTATTTATAGGTATATCATCTTATGCGGCCTCTTTAATTACAGATTACATAAATTTGGCACAGAGGCGTCACTAGGGTTGGTGTCACCCGGGGCGGTAGCTCATGGTGTCACCCCTTCAGGACTGAAGGGGCCGTCCATAAATGACGTCACGCGAGGTTGCCAATTTTTACCCACCCCCCCCTCCCCCAGCGTCATACTTTGTCACAAAAACTTAGACCCCACCCATTTTTTACGATATGACGTCACAAAGCTTTGACACCCCTCCCCCAAGCCGTATTTTCTCAATAAAAATTAGCATGTTGCAAATTATTTTTTGTCATTTAAATATGTATTTAGGGTAAGTCTTCACTGTAATATCGTAACACACGTGAAGTCATTGAAAACGTAATTAAATAAATGGTAAACAATCAAATATTTAAGTGGAACTTTTATTTAAAGTTTCGCGTTTTTGATGTGACGTCACATTTCTTAAACACTCGTACCACATCGTCACAGATGCGTGGACCCCCCCCCCTATGGCGGATTAAAAGGGGGGGGTGCTGAACGGGCCCCCAATAATTTAAGGGCCCCCAAACTTTTTTATGATTTATAGTGTAAAATAAAGATGCAGGCCATTATGTTTGTACGAATCCCTGAAAATACCTTGGACGGCAATGCTGCAAATGAGTAGGAAACCGGAAACCAGGCTATTCTTCGTGAGAAGTGCATTGTAGCTCATTATGTGACGTGCACAGCTCATTCCTTTAATTTGGTTGGGAAAAGAGCAGCAGGTCATACTGCGGTCAGATTTTTTTGTCTTCTACAAAATCTTTATACCCGACTTGTTGCATCTACTCATCGTTGACAGGTACTTCAAAAACATATGAAATTGATACATGCTAACAAAGCCTTGTCTGACACAAGATGGTCAGCCTGACATTATGCTGTAAGGTCTGTTAATAGCTCATACCATGAGAATATCGCAGCACTGGAAGAATTAGCAACGAATGAAAATCAGCCACGTGACTGCCGACTTGAAGAAGAAGGATTTCTAAAGGAAATTGAACAACTGGAAGTCGCTATTTTATTTGAAATTTGTGAAACAATTTTAGAAAGGAAGTCTCTCATTGAGATTGTTAAAAAAATAGCATTCTTAGTTTTATTCCCATGAAGACAAAGGAAAGGAAAAGTCCGTGGTAAAAACAGTGTAAACAATCTTCAATACTATCAAACAAAAAAGAAAGCGTCAGTTTGATAAAGGGACATCAACAAAACAGTATTCTCCTGGAGACAAAAATTCAAGATTGAGGTATTTCTGGTAATCATTGAAAAACTTTCGCCACCCGATGGGCAGCAGCCAAGTTAATGGAAGAACATTCAAGTGATTTCGAAGAAGGGGTCGGGTAAATCCGAAGCAACCGTTTTGTCCCCCTCAATTTACAAGCAACGCCATCGAGCGGTGCCGGTTTAGGGCCAGAGGCGCCAATACGGATTAGCAAAAAGTGCCGCGAAGAACGCATTGGACGCCAGCTCTGATGAAACCTTCCATTGGTGGTTGCACCCTAGGTAGGTCTTTGATGATCCCCTGGTCTGCGGCGGGATGGCGCCAAAGTGGCAACGGGTCGTAGTAGGAAATTCCACCACCTCCTTGTGAGGGCAACTTAGTGGGAGGCATCTTCGACTGTATGTCCTGGATACCTAGGTGGCCGCTTCAGAAGCGACCGCTTTAAAGGGGGGGGGGTCCTCAGCTGTTACGTCCTTTTGGTGGCCAGATGGCTAAGGGGGTCTTCCGGGAAGGCCCATAAAGAGCACTAGGCTCGGGGCTTCTGATTTTCTTCCACATGTAGGTTCATGAGTGATTTCGAAGACTGCTTACCTTCAGAATTAGTCCAATTTTCAGAACTCTTAAAAAAGTTATTGTCCAGGCTCAGGGTAAGGAAAAGGAATTAGCACAACGCGAAACTCAAACAACTTGCTAAAAATTTTGCTGCTTTTGAATGAGCTATATTTCACACAGTCCTTTACAAATGTACACATCGCACTTCGCATCTATCTTTCAATGATGACATCAAACTGCAGCTGAGAGCGATCCTTTTCAAAGTTGAAAAGAATATATGAGTTAGAATTTGCATGGGACGCAAGAGGCTGAATATGCTCTCTCTAATGAGCATTGAAAAGGAACTTGTAAGCTTACTCAGCTTTATTGACTTGATTGAAAACTTCGCCATTTGAAAATTCCGCAAACGAAAGTTGTAGGTTGAATCATACATATTTTTCAATAATTTTTGTTATTTCAAATAGAGAAAAGAATTCGTTACCTCATGAATTTTTTTTTAAATACGTAATAACGCGTAATACTATTCTTTACGGGGGCGCGTTCGTAAGCACTAAGCGTAAGTCGGGATGGGACTGTCGTAACCGGAGGACTACTTGTATATAAACATGGATATCTATGCTTTCACGCCTTTAATAAATAAATATATATAGAAAATATTAACTCAAAGACATTGAAATCATAATTTACCTCTAGAAAAACATCAACAAAGAAAACCCATCTTTTGATTTTTTTTCTTTGGGGTGGGTGATAAAATCTTATTCCCCCCACCCCACTGTGATGGAGGGAGTCGTGAGGTGGGATTCGTTCATGCTGTCAGTGTGTCCAAGCCCAAATGGCTTCATATCTTTTAAAACAGAAGACACTGCCTCTTTCATTCCAGCCTTTTTTAAAGATCTCTCAGCTGCGACTATTTCTTTTCTTTTTTTCCTAATTTGTTTTAATGTTGTTCGTGTGTTGGGACTGTTTTATTATTGCAAGTTAACTGATATTTGTTTAATAAGAATTTTCGCGTTTAACGTATTTCATTGTATTTCTTAATTTCTTTCTAGAATAAAAAAATGTGTCATCTTTTGTTTTCTGAAATAAAATCGTACACAGTAAAATTTTAGGCTCGGGTGTCACCCGGGGCGGCCCGCCCCCCCTAGTGACGCCACTGATTTGGAATGCACATGTTCTCCACCTTTACTTCGTACTATTACAATTATTTATTCATGTTTATTAATTATAAAAACCATCATATAATCGACTAATTTGCAGTCCATAAATGGCGTCACGCGATTTTGGCTGATTTTTTCACTCCCTCCGCCCTCGTCACACGTCGTCACAAAACTTAGGGGCCGTCCATAAATGACGTCACGCACCTAGGGGAGGGAGGGGGTTGAAGAAATGTGACGTCACATCAAAAGGGTAACTTGAAATAAAACTTCCACTGAAATATTTGGTCGCTTACAATTTATTTAATGACTTTTTATTTAAATCAGTGCTTCTCAATGTGCCGGTCAGTAGGCCATCAGACGCTGGTTGGCGTAAGCTATCAAGACACGAAAATTAAATCTAATTATAATCCTTAAGTTTGAGAATCCACAAGATAACATATGAAATTGTTACACTGCGTCGTTTGATGTTGACATCAAAGCATTTGTGATGTAACCGCAGCTCCGTTTGGTTCTCTCGAACTTTTTTGCCCGTTACCCCAAAATATACAAGTTTATGTGTGCGTTACCCCCCCCTCCAACCCCCAGACTCTAGGTCCTGCTCACATGACTCGGGGATTTGGGGGAGCGTCGTTAGCCGATAATGCTACTGGTGAGTTTTACAAGCATGACAAGTGTCTAAAAATGATCTGAATAGAATTATGTGTTAGATATCTTCAGTCAAAACGACACGGAATATCCTTTTTCTTTAAAAGGGGAGGGGGTTAGAGAATCTATTTGATAGAATTAAAAACGTTTTAAGTTTGATATAATTGTTCGATGGGTTTTTGGTCAAACGCCCCTGGCCATTCTAGTCTTCTAGATCACTGCTTCTCAAAGTGGTGGTCCGCGGACCGGTGCCGGTCCGTGGGCCATCCGCTGCCGGTCCGCAGATGTTCTAAAAAAAGGACAGAAAAAATTGTCAGTGCATGGATAATAATGCACCGCTCCTTGGTGCAATGGAAAAAATTCCTGCCAGTCCGCCATACTAAAAAGTTTGAGAATCACTGTTCTAGATATAATGGTAAATGAGCCCATTTAAAATTAGTCAAGTATTCATTAACTTTATTGAATGCATCAAATTCTTGACATCGGAATTCGAGAGGAGCTCAGGTTTTAAGGCATTAATTTTAAATATCACAGAAATGATACGTCATACAGACAGGTCATGTGGATTAAGATTATTGTCACTCGTGTCAATATAAATGAAAGTAGGGTAGATTTAGTTGTCTTCGTATAGTACGTAGGTAAGAAATCTACATAGTTGTCAAATTTAAAAAAAATGCATTTTCTGGAAGGAACCGGTTCAATAATGGACATATGTTCCGAGCGTACACGTACACATGACGTATTTACCCCCAAGAATTCCATTTTTGACCCCAGATGAGGTTATTTACCTCTGTTCGCCGACCTCTTTCTTACGGGATGCCCGTCAGTCAATTGAGGGATTTAGAAAAAAACCTTTTAAAAATGTTATTTTAAATAATTTGTTTTCTGAACAAAGACGTTAACCGTGATGATTAATAGTCAATGTTTAATTTTTATGCATTAAAATAAAATATAAACTAAGGATGTTAACACAGTTCGTTTTCTGAAGGCCGGTTAAACGTTTTTAAAAATGCTTCACGCGGGTTACGATATTACAATGTAGATCTTCACTAAATAAATAATAAATACTTAAATGACATTAAAAGTGATTTGAAACACACTTATTTTCAAATAGAAAATAAGTTTTTTTTTGTTTTTTTTTCTGTCAAAGATTTGTGATGTACTTTTAGAGGGGGGGGGTCTAAGTTTTTGTGACGACGCGTGGCGAGGGGGAGGGAGGGGGTAAAAAATCGGCAAAAATCGCGTGACGTCATTTATGGACGGCCCCTTAGACCCCTTCTTCAATATGACGCACTCTAATATCGTGACACGCGTTTTACGTAATCGTCATTAAATAAAGTGTCAGTAATCAATATTTAAGTGGACATTTTATTTAAAGTTGTGCGTTTTGACGTAACGTCACATTTCTCAAACACACCCCCTCGTCACACACACATCGTCACAAGTGTATGACTCCCCTCCCCGCCTCAGGTGCGTGACGTCCGTAAAAAGGGCGGCACATTGGAGACCGCCCCGGGCGGCAAAAGTTCTAGCTACGCCACTGAGCATAATTGCATTGCTGTATAAAACTATTTGTCTCACACTGCGCCATTTTAAACATTTTTTTTAAAAGGGGGGGGGGTGTGGTGGAGATTTCCACGTTTCAATATTTTAGGTTTCTAACGCAATTTTTTAATGTTAATTACATTAAAAATGTTATCATAATATATTAGGAAATATTTTTAAATATTATTTTATTTTGTTTGGTCGAATTTTGAATTATAAAAATACTTTTTGTGGACTCGATTCATGTATCGAATCGTCCAATCATAACAAATGGATAGCTATTAAGATAAATATGACTTACCGACACGTCAAAATTTACCAAACCCTGTATCATCGTCATTTAATATTGTATTTTTATGACCTACATATAGGGTATCCGCCTTTCTCACGCATCAAACTTGACATACCATTCAATAAACCAAGCATTTTGATTGGTTACAGCTGTGGAAATATCGTATTGTTTTTCTTTTTCTAGGTCAAAAACTTTATTTTACTCAAGACCAAAAAATCGCTACTACAGCAATAATTGGTCTTTATTTTTTTATTTCGGTATTAATTAAAAATAAAACATAATTTTATTATTGTTAAACTTAACCTTCCGTGGACCCCTGACGTTGTTCAGGGACCCCCAAATCAATTTTAATTTTCCACGGACCCCCTGAACGGTAGGGATCACTTTGGGAACCACTGATTTAGCAAAAGCAGACACTTAAAATAACCTAACTGCATAACCTATGTAGCAAGGTATGTGCTAATTATAACTATTTCTTAAGAAAGTTTCTCAAGTTTTACAAGGTTTTAATCACTTTTACTTTTGTCTTAGTAACTTTAAAGTACAGGTAAATTAATCAAAGTAAAATTAAAAATTTTTTTTTCAACCATATCAAATCTTGTTTGTTTTTGGATTTAAAACTTAGACTGAGCCAATATTGATCCCATTTCTCAAAACAGGAAAACCATCATCTCCTCAAGGCCCAATAAGAGTTTTCAAACAAATATATGGAGAGCATCCAGCTCAGATGGTGGGTCTCCGATCAAGAGCTCCATCATTGAGAGGAAGGACGCCCGGAAGACAACTTGGACTATGATAGCAACAATTGACTCAAAGACCCTGACGTGCACAACTCAGAAACTCATTGTCTTACCACCCCTTTACACACAACCTATACCATCATACACATATTATCTCCATATCTATCCCCATTACAATTATATCATCCACTACACTTCATTACTAAAATAAAACAACCCTCACCCAATACTACCTTCACTAATATCAATACAAATTCTATTACATAAAACAACCCACCTAAAAACCCAACCTCCTAAATAACACACAAACAACACCAAAAAAATAAACAACTCCACCACTAACAAATATTTTAAAACAATCTAATAAAAAAAACCATACCATCAATCCATAATATCCCCCAACAAAACACCCAATAACTTTTTTCAACCATACAACACACCACCCCACACCCATATCATATAACATACTCTCCATCAAAACATAATATTAATTCTTCCAACTCTAAACTACATTTTTTTTATATATACCTTCCATATTAAAATATATATCAAATGTAAAACTTTATGTTTATCCTTTTAACAACATGCAACCTAAACCACTCCCCTAAAAACTACTTTCAATAATCAACAAATAAATTAAAATAACATTCAAACTTACAAATAACTTTATAATAAAACAAAATACAAACATATTTTAGAAAAATTACACATATAATAATACAAACACAAACTAATCCAATCAAACTTTAATTAAAACAACAAACACAATAACTTCTAACAACATCAAATCAATATAAAATTAAAACAACAAATGTATTTTAAAACTTTACATAAAATCAAAAACACCATACATCACATCATCCATACAAAAAAATTAAAAATTTCTATAACAACACATAATACAATATTATTTCATTTTAACCAACCATCATAATAATAATTTATAAACATTAAATCACAAATTATCATAAATAAAATAAACATTAATTAACATCTTAATATAACATAAAATATATTTCCACAAAAATATAACACCATAAACATACAAAATTTTTCATTTTCCATATAAACTATACTAAAAAACAAAACCAACACCACAAATACCCTTCCCCCCATACATTCAATTTTTCCCATATTATAAAAAACCCCCCCAAAAATATTAAAACCCCCCCCCCCCCCCCCCAATTATATATTATATAAAACAAACAACAAACCCCCTATATATAATTCTAAAAAAAAACCCCCCTTTTTTTTTTTTAAAAAAAAACACCTTATTGACCTTGACAAGACTGTCAGGAAATTGACCTGGAAACCCCCCCCCCACGTCAGACTCACAGGCTACGTCATTGAGCGTCGTGAGGCTGCTCATGCCCAGTGGACAAAAATGGACTCCTGTCCACTTTCTGAAACCTCAGTTACCACAAGGAATCTGATTGAGGGCAATGAGTTTGCTCAGAAAACAAACATGGCCGCAGTGACTGGCTGGAAACTGAAAACTCCATCAAGTCCTTATAGTAAGTTTATTTTTGTTGCTCCTCTTTGAAATTTAAATTTTTTTATTCCTTTTCAAAATCCCACTTGTTAACCCTGCTCACATTTTTGGCTAACTCAACTAAATTAAAACTATCTGTTTATTTATATATATATTTTTAATTTATCCTTTTCAATTCTTGTTAAAGTTGCACAGCTTTACCAACTGTCGTATAACACTCATATCTAAAACTTAATTCAAAATCAATTAATTAAATTTTTTCAGAAAAACCATCTCGACCCGTCGGCCCCCTTGAGTTAATTGACCTGACAGCATTCATCATATAGTCTAGACACCTGGTCAATGATCGGGAAGGTCAAGGGTGACAATTTGACATACTTGGCAGAGAATCTCCGCGAAGGGACAGAATACCACTTGCGTGTCAGCGCAGTAAATGTAGAGGGACAAGGACCCACCCTTGAGACTAAGGAAACTGTGAAACCACAGAAAACAATTGGTGAGAATATGATTCTTATAGACAACAATCTCCTGTTATATTTACACATTCCTTTAAGAGCCTAGTGTTAACATTTGGAATCTAATATTAAACAAAAAACTGTAATACCTTTCAAATGCAATACTCTATACCTTTTCTGGGTGGCGACCCCTTTTTATATAAGCCATGTGACCCGCGACCCCCATAAAAATTAAAAGAGTTATTTTCAAAAAAGTTTTTAAAAAATAGAGCAAAGTTGCATAAGTTTGAATGTTTTTTAGTCGACAGTTGTGTCACGGGAGAGAGAGAGGTCCCTAACCCTAATGTTACGTTACACTGCACTGCATCTACGTAGAGGCGGTAGTCCCAAAGGTAGGTCACTAGAAAAATGGAAGCATAGATTATTTGTGATGATCAGCTCAATATACAATCTGAATGGGAATTCGGTGGGGGCACCATGGTTGAGTGGCATGGGCACTCGTCTGACATACCGATGGTCACTGGTTTGAATCTACTTGAAGGAATGAATTTGTTCACAGGGCTAACGGAGTCCCTTAGTTCAGTGGTCCCCAACCTTTTTAACGCCGCGGACCACTAAAAGTTTCATAATTTTACTGCGGCCCACCTGGGGGGGTATGGGGGTGGGTGGAGGATGTGGGGGGGGGGTAGGGTTTGCGGCTGCTTTGATTGTTTATACAGGTATTTTAGATTGTTTTGATTTTATAGTTTTAATTTAATTGTACGGAAACATTCTTTCAAAATAAAATAAAGTTACACAAAAAGTGAATTAAAGATTATTTAATATTTTAATTTACTCGAATCAATGAGTTCTTGGGTCGTTTGTGGTTGGATAGTAGCGCGTAAAAGCAAAGACAGGCAGTGGCGTAGCTAGACCTTTTGCCGCCCGGGGCGGTCTCCAATTTGCCGCCCTTTCTAAGTAGATAGTGTCATGTTTTTTTTATAAATTAATAAACATAAATAAATAATTGTAATTGAAACAAAGTAAAGGTGGCAAAATTTCTACTATTGAATGTCATATTTATGTTAGCGGACATAAAGGAGGCCAAATAAGATGTTATACCTATAAATACATATCTTTTAAAAATACAAGATACTTTTTTTTTAAAGGTTACAAGAAAGTTACTGAGGTTGCAGGCATGAGACAAACGTATTCCAAATTTACACCAAAAAATTAAATTACCAATTAGTATGCTTTTATTTTGTATTTAATGATTTAATTATATTTTGTGTACATTAGTATGTAAACATATTATTTATACATTTATTTTCCTAACTTTCATAGTAGAAAAATCGTGTATTATGCTATCAAAGTTTAAATAATTTGTTATATTTTGTTCTATCGACAATATTGCAAGATTTTGTAGTCTTAAATCAAGAATCGGGAAACTTTTTGTCTGAGAGAGCCATACATTATTTTTAAAACTAAAAATTCAAGTAAATGTGTGCATTTTGTGTAATTTCAACACTAAAAGTACCATAATTATGTCTCTTAATTCTTTTTAATATCATTGTTATGCTGTTTATTGTTTATGCAATTCAAAGGAATCTGAATAAACGTTTTTTAAGAATAGTCGAACATTTGTCTGAGAGCGAGATGCAGCCATCAATAGAGCCACATCTGGCTCGCGAGCCATGGTTTCCCAACCCCTGTCTTAAATCATGCACTCATTGTGGAACGAAGATAATTTTTTATCAACTTCAGTTTGGAGAAGCTCCTTTCACAACTAGCGACACTGATAACAATAATTGTTATAAAAATTCTTAGAATACAAAATACACAAACAAATTGTGCAATGAAAACAATATATTTAAGCTTTATTTATAAACTAATGCGACAAGCGGGCCTTTTCCTCCATTTTTCCAACGCAATGCCTCTTTTTGTAGTATAGGTACAGCCACAAACCTGGATCATTTTTCTTTCATTATGGGACTGTTCTTTATCAATGTCAATAAAATCATTTATTTGACATTCAATTTCTTCACTTAGTAGGTTACATGGGATTATACACGAATATTTTCTTACATAGACATGCAACTGATCAAAGAGTTCTTTTAATTCCTTTATAATTATAATATTCCTTTAATCCATGGATTAAAAAATTTCTCGTTGTACTTCATGTTCTAAAGATAGGACCACGTCTTGTTAATTTTCCCCACTCACATGTTTTTCCTTCTAACTTGGCGTTTCCTTTATTTTCTACTAAGTAAATAAACGATTCTACTTCTTTAACTTCGCCAACATCAATAACTACGTATCTTTTAATTTGACTACTTTAATATTTTTTTTTGTGGGAAATATTTGGAGAGCTGTCAAATATCATACCAAAGTTTATTAGCTTGCATTATTTGGTCCATTATTGTTTTTCTCGCTGCTCCTCACAATAGGTCTATGAATTCATTTTGAATCATTTTCCACAAATAGGAGTCAACAAGCTCTAGAAAATTTCCTATATTTTCAATTGAATTGATGTCTTCCTCATGAATACTTTCACGATGACCCCTCAACGCCAAATTTTGTTTAGCTAAGAATCTAATTATATCAAGTATTGTGAGAATTTCCTTTCATTTTTTCTTATTTCTTTATCAATATTCTGTTGTTGTATTTTATCAAAAGTTGCACCATGTCCAATTCTTATTTCTAATTCCTTCCATTGGGAAAATGATCGAATCTGCAGTAGACTCAACTCGTGTTGACAAGTAAGCTCCCGTGGTGTTGGTTGACAAAGATAGAGCACATTACAAATCCTCCGTACATCCTCATGATAAATATATCTCACATAAATAAACAAGTAATATTGCTTTGTTGTCGATGTCTGTAGATTCGTCAACCTGGAGTGCGTACCACGGTGATGAATTAATCCTCTCCAACAATTGTATCTCAATATCTTCGGCTATTTACTCACTGCCCCTAGTTACAGTGGTAGGCGACAATGGCACATGTGCTATCTTTTTAACAGCAGCTTCTCCTAGAAGTTCATGGAAAACGTCTTTAGCTTGTTAACACGGGTCACCCATCAAAATCGCGCACAACAAAAGAGCGCCTACATAAAAGCGCCGTGATAAGAATGCCGACATAAGAGCGCCGACACAGAGAGCAAAGATTGACTGTAAGCGGTTGTCCGCGCTGCGCTAATTTGTCAATGATGTTCTTTGGACGTGGTGCCGCCAAAACGGCTAACAAACTTTTCCATCTTGTGTATGGAAAGACGCACAATCCCTAAAGAAATACACCCCAGTAAAAAAAAAGTAAATAATTTAATGTTCCTTTGCTCGCGGACCACCTGGCACATCTCCGCGGACCCCAGGTTGGGGACCACTGCCATAGTTCACCCAGCTTCAAATGGGTACCTGACACTAGTTAGGAAACAAAGGCGGCTGGGAACAGTGTCGAACCGTCATAGCCGTGGCCTGTGAACGCTGCGTCACTTGCCAACAGACCGGCATAGTCTGCGGACGCAATAATTATCTTCTGTATAGAAGGAGTGTCTATAGATAAGACAAGATCTTATACATCTGTCTGGACATCACACTTAACTTTTTTTGGTCAGGCATCTCTTCATCTTATATCCCTATCTCTTCATCTTATATCCCTATCTCTTCATCTTATATCCCTATCTCTTCATCTTATATCCCTATCTCTTCATCTTATCTTATATCCCTATCTCTTCATCTCATCTTATATCCCTATCTCTTCATCTTATCTTATATCCCTATCTCTTCATGAAAAAGTCATTTTACAGCGTCCAAAAATATATATTCAAAAAGGTAGTCCAAAGGACTATAAAACTGTTATAGTTTTGTGAACACCCCATATTCTGTTTCTTCCGGGAACAAAAGTCATCACGTCTGCTAAAAAAATGTGTAAACAACCCCGCCACGTCCTACGCCGGAGGAGAAAAGAATCGTGACCTAAATAATGCTATTATCATTTTGATTAAATTTTGTACTGTTTTTATGGATTTAAATGCAGAAAAAATGTAAGTTAAAACATAATCGAAGCTTTGAAGCATGTTTAATTTAATTAAAATTTACTTTTATTTTTAATTTAGTTTATTTGTGATTTAGTGTAGAAGTTATCGATAATTAATGAAATTCCATGAATCTTACTTACTATTCACTATTACTTACTTACACGCAAAACGACGATCGAGGGTTATTTTGAATTCCATTTGTATTTAATTTACAATAACTAAGGAATTAATGAAATGTAATTCTAGTTTTATTAAATTTTCAATTATTTTAATATATTTTATTTATATAAATGCTATTTGTCTACGATTAGCGATAAATTGATAAACTTTCAGTGTGCTATCGATTCGAGCATAAACTTAGCTCTGGGTCAAAGTATTATTTAGCCGGGGGTGATAAGGATACTGTTACTATAATTTTTAAGAAGTTAATTTTTTTTAAACTGAAAATATTTTTAATTGAATGACTAATCAAAGTGATTAATCACTAAATATTTATGATATGATAAAATGTTCACAATAGACTTTAATTTAATTGAAATATATTTTGTAGTAATGTTTTCACCCCTTTTCGTAAATGTCCGATTCTAAGCTTAATCCTAGTGTATTTTTTAGTTTTAATTGTTAAAATATATTGAAAAATGTAGGCCCAAAGCCGATAACTTTTAAAATTTATGTATATATTTATATTCCTTTAAAATTGCATTCATTGATTGATACTATACTCATATACTCAATTCGTAATACAGTAAACTGGGATTCAAGCAGCAAAAACAAGATGGTAATTATTCACAATTTTAATGTTAAAATAATGGTGTAAGTTAGTTAATAAAGGGAGTATTAATATTAAATTCTGGCAATAATCATAAGTGATAAATAGATAAACATTACTATTAATTTAATTATATGATTACTATTGCTAAATAAAAATGTACTTTCTTTTTCACAGGCTTTTGTTGTATGTATTGATCGCTGACAACTTTTACACTTTTTGATTTGCATACAGCAGAAAAATGATTCAATTTTCCACAGTTGTTGCATAACTTTCTATAAGCAGGACATCTTCTAGGTTCATGGTTTTTTCTACAATATTTACATTTGCCTGCTTTTATGTGCGTACTTGACCTTACAGCTTGCTGGACATGTTGACTTCTTGTCATTTGCGTACTTGATTTCTCACATGCCTTTGAGTTTACAGCTTTAACATTCTTTTCTTCATTTAAAGCTTTGAGTTGCCATTCTGATGTTTACGCCGCTTTGCATATAATTTCAGCCTTGTTTAACAGATGTTTAATAATATATTATAGCTTCTGGTAAAGCAGTCAAATCTTGTAGAATGTAGAAAAGGACCTTGATTATCTACAATAACAACACTGATATTCAATATCCATGCAGAAATACGTTAATGACCCGCTCGTAAGCCGACCCCCCAACTTTTTCCCCTAGATTTTGTCCAAAAAAGGTCGGCTTGTGAACGAGTATATATGGTAGTTTAAGTGTGCCACTCATGTAATTATGTGGATGTCTTGTATACAACTTTAATTTTTCTACGTGCAGCATAAGGGTTGAGTAACATGCTACAAATGTTCTAATATCATTATTATTATTTCCAGTTTCAGCTTCATAAATTTTACATCTGATGGAAAATAAAAAGCTGCGGCAACCCTGCTTTTTGCGGTCTTTAATAAGTTGATCATAGATTATTTACAGAACAGAGTCCAAAGAGACCAATCATCATAGAAATATTTTTGATGTAGTACTGCTATGGCAATTTTCTGCATGAACCAACCTTCAAAAGTTTTCCCTTTGTCAGGAGTCTCAGATCAAGCGAATGTTTGGCAGCATGATCAACCAAAAACTGCAGGACTTTGAGAAGGACGTGAAGCCCATTGGTGACGTCATGACCATGGCCGCCATTGAGATGAACCAGGCCATCGTCCAGCGGTTCCAGCCGATCCCAACCAGGATAAATTACTTGTTCAACCTCTGGGACATCTCTCGGGTAAGGCAGGGTGGATATGAGTGGCACTCAGGATTCGATTAACTGTACTAGTATATTTGCAGACCTCCCAAGAAAAAAACAACTGGTATTGGGGTTCTGCAAGCGGGGTAGCGGCATCCCATGGGTCTGTTAAGTATATATTAAATAAATATAATGTATCAAGTTATCTCCATTGTCTCTGACAAGTCTACAGAACACCACAGAATATAAGAAAAACATTACCATGACACCAAACAAGCTATGAACAGGCTGAACTAGGTCAGTCACCTAGAGTTATACACCTTTGGAAAGGGAGGCTATTGTTGTGTTCCATTATCTAATTGATTTATTGACTAACAAAATACATTTTAAAAAAGAATAGCTTGTAATCGAAATGTTAAACCTAAATTCAAAAATGTTTTTAAAACTAGAAACTTTAAAACATTTCAATGTAATGCTGTCATGACTCATTTTATTTCATTCAAATTTATCATAAGGATAAGGTTTTTTGCCAACTCAGCTTTAAGGTCTTTCAGCTTTCAGAGTATTCTCAGATCGTCTCATTGACAGCAAGGACACTGGGGCCTTCATCGAGCTTCTGTCCGAGAAGTTAGGTGTCCTGTTTGACCAAACCTACCACAACATCTGTCTCAACAAAATTCCTCCACTGTTTGGTGAGTGCATCTGTTCTTGTGACTGTATGTGCACATTGGCAAAATTTCACTTGTGATTGTTCAGTTCATATTTATATTTTACTTGGACAATTTTTGTGTGTCTTTGTCATTGCTATTTAGTTTTTTTTTCTACAACCTTTTCTCAGTAATCTAACAGAAATTGATGGCAACTTGCATCTCGAGAGCCACTTGTATTCACTGAATTATTTAAAACTCTTTACAAATCTGTAATGCAATTTTCTTAATCTGTTTCTGCCTACTGTGTTATAAATATTTTTTTAGGAAATATTCATCAAAATATTACTTTTCACAGGTGCTTTCTATTTCATTAAATCCCTTATATTAACTTCAAAATCTTGTCTCTCTGTCTGTCGTCATCTTTCTCACGGGCGGAAAAACAAAAGTAAAAAATGACACATTTCCCGTGATGCTATCGAGCTGAAATTTTGCTCATAGACTCGTGTCACTTAGCAATGCATCGTATCAAAATTTCAGATCGTAATTACATAATTAAATTAATGCATTTTTAGTTTATGTCTATATGTAATTCAATTTCACAGTTTGTTATTGTTTTTTTCCATGTGCCAGTTGAGTTCACGCATTGACGCGACCCATCAATTTCCACATCCCCGTTCCCCCCTTCCCCCGTTTTTAAAGCCAGAGGAGATCATTCGGTTTCAGTCTGTAAATGTTTATCGCGTTTGAACATTATCAACACTTTTAGTTATGTCTCATATATAGTCAAAAACTTTGTTTTTACGTTTAATTTGACATTTATTTCCTAGTGTTCATTAGACACTGACCTCCATTACACAGATATTCAGATACAAAAGTGTTATTTGTTTTTACTCTTATCTTATCTTTTACAGACGCTCCTTCTATACAGAAGATTATTGCGTCCTATGCTTTTTGTCTAGTCTTGCATTTTTATGAAAGTATTAAATGTTGATAGTGTGTTGATTTTCCTGGTGTGATCAGGCAACTTATTCCACGCCCGATTTTCAATCGGGAAGAGCGAGAATTTTCACGTATTTGTTCTTGCATGCAGGAATAAGAAAAGTGTTGTTATCCCTATGTCTATCTGTATTAGATTATCTTTGTGTTGTATTTCCAAGTTAGAATTAATTGCCTTATTTATTATTTACTACTTTGCTCTATCTTTGGATTCAATAAAACTACTTCAATCAGCGGCTAACTTCCAACAAAATTTCCTAAGTAAATTTTACACAAATAGCCGAGTAGAAGCAATTTGGAAAGATACAAAAACAAATTTAAAAACTATAATGGATGAGAATGTTCCAACAAAACTAAAATCAAATAAAATAAAATCGTAGTGTACTGGTTATCACGTCCGCCTCATACGACGAAGGTCTTGGGTTAAAGCCATTGCATGAAAACAGTGCTTTTTTATTAATTTTTAATAAAATGAACAAAAAAACTTTTTTAAAAAGATGAGGCCCAGCTGCAGTGAGGAATTTAGAATCTCGTATGAAAAAGCAAAAAATATTTTTTTAGTAACAAAGTAGTCAAACCTACTGTGAAAATTTCAGCTCTCTAGCAAGTCAGAAAACGTGTTTACAAGCATTTTGAAAAATTTGACAACATATACAGATCCGGAATCCTTCACGAGTTAATAGGATAGGGGCCTCAAAATGTCTGTTTGTGCTCGTTCTTTTACCCCTTTATTGCCAACGCTAGCTGACCCGCGGCGTAGAATACGCCGCAAATGATTTAGTGACGGGTGAAGACTTCCTGAAAGACACAGTTGTCAAAATGGGGTGGGTTTGGGCAAACGACTGTGAATGAATAAAAAGAAGGAACTCTGGAGAGACCCGTGGCGTAGCTTACGCCGCAGACAGTGCAAAGAACGGATTGGGGGGTGGGGGTGAGAATACAGACACAAAAAGCAGCACTAAGTAAATAAAAAATAGTGAGTAAACGTGAAGACATGCACACTGAGGTTGTTGTTACCCGCCTCCCATTTAAACATAGGCCGACCCTAGTGAGGGTTAGTCATATTTAGTCATAATTGCGTGTTGTTTTTAGTTTTTTTGGAAAACCGGATTATTAAACTCCGATTTTAAACCGATTATCGTTTTAAAGCTGACTTCATAGAAGTTAGGGGTGTACCGAATTTTGCCTGCAAATGTCTCGAAACCAACAATGAGTTGGCAGTCCCCCTTGACCAACGTTCACTCGAGTTGTTTTGATTTCTTCGTGCTGTAGTTTGTGTCCGTTCTTTCTCCACTTTCCTTGCACTCTCCATGAGCAAGTCTGCGGCGTATGCTACACTGTGGGGCGTCTAGTAATGATAATGAGACTAAAGCTAATATCCTTAACACATATTTTGCATCATCATTTTCTGCCTCCTAGCAGGGTCACTTCGGGCATAGTAAACTGTCATGATACTTGTCAATCACACAGGCTACTGAACGAGACCAAAGGGTCACTCTTGGATGATGCCCAGCTGGTCAACACCCTTCAGCTGTCCAAGACCACATCACAGGAGGTCACAGAGTCGGTCAACATTGCAGAGCAGACGGAGATTAAAATTGATCTCGTCCGTGAGGTGAGTCGTTGGCACAAATATTGTGTACAAATGCAGCTTTGAAGGGGATGTAAATCCACCACACAACATCTGATGTGGCTTGTATTAGAGCAATTTACATTAGTATTTGTCATGTTGTTTTTTAACATTTATTTTTAATGACAAGTTCCTGGCCAACTGTCACTTGTCACTCCAAGTAGAAGAGCCACACCCTGAGTTTCGTTTGTGGTTGTCCTCATCCCCACACCCTGACTTCCCATCTCCATCCTACAGACTGGCATCAAGATGACGACAGAGCCACCCAAGGTAAACCTTCATTGTACCATCATTGACATCTTGGTACCATCATTAAACCATCATTGACATCTTGGTACCATCATCGATATCTTGGTACCATCATTGACATCTTGGTACGATCATTGACATCTTGGTACCATCATTGACATCTTGGTACCATCATTGAACCATCATTGACATCTTGTTACCTACATTGAACCATCATTGACATCTTTGTATTGTCATTTAACCATCATTGAACAGTTGACTTCTTGGTACATCGTGGAACATCATAGGAAAATTAAGGTGTAGATAAAGTCTCTGTCGAAAATTCTGTACTCACAAAAGCAGAATTGGCGTCCCTTATCGATTTCCTCAATGACGCAAAGGAGAAATGAATGAATCATATATAAAAAAAATACAATGAGTTTCCATGTTGTCATATCTTTATAAGTTTAAGTTTAAAAAGTAGTTTAAAATATTTTCTTTAAACATTCATTTTTTAATGTCAGAGGCGTCACTAGGGTTGGTGTCACCCCTTCACGACTGAAGGGGCCGTCCATAAATGACGTCACGCGAGGTTGCCGATTTTACCCCACCCTCCCCAAGTGTCATACTTTGTCACAAAAACTTAGACCTCGCCCCTTTTTTACGATATGACGTCACAAAGCTTTGACACCCCTCCACCAAGCCGTATTTTCTCAATAAAAATTAGCATGTTGCAAATTATTTTTTGTCATTTAAATATGTATTTAAATTGAAAACGTAATTAAATTAATTTTAATGGTAAACAATCAAATATTTAAGTGGAACTTTTATTTAAAGTTTCGCCTTTTTGATGTGACGTCACATTTCTTAAACACCCCCCTCATCGTACCACATCGTCACAGATGCGTGGACCCCTATGGCCGATTAAAAAGGGGGGGGGGTGCTGAACGGGCCAAATCTCCCAATAATTTAAGGGCCCCAAAATTTTTTTTATGTATAATAATGTATAATAAAGATGCAGGCCATTATGTTTGTACGAATCCCTGAAAATGCCTTGGACAGTCATACGGCAATGCTGCAAATGAGTAGGAAGTACTCTAGTGACGCCACTGTATATAGTATAGTATATAATGTAGACTTTTTACATAAAGCAAACTGGTTCTATTTACTCAGGGAATGAAGGCCAATATGAAACGTTTGTACAACCTGATCACAGCGCAGCAATTTCATCGTTGTCACAGCAGGAAAAGTACAAGAAGCTTTTGTTTACCCTCTGTTTCTTCCACTCTGTGCTCCTTGAGAGAAAGAAGTTCCTCATGTTGGGCAGAACATTGCATATGAGTTCAATGATTCAGATTTTGAGGTGAGCTTCATCTTATAAGGCTCTCTACTGATTTATTAAAACAACTCATATCATCTCAAGAAAGCTTTTAGATCAAAATTTTTCTGTCTTGAATCAGAATTTTTTATTTTATCCTTAATAAGTTTTTATATAAAAAATTACTTGAAAACACAGAACTTTTGAAGTTTTACTTTTGCAAAAACAAGTAAATACAAAATATTTCGATATCTTGTACCATCACTTTGACAAGTTTTTTAATTTAATGTATACGAGATTATCACTTCTTCTCCACCAGGTTTCTGAAAACTTGTTGTCCATTTACCTTGATGGCTATGATGAAACCCCATGGGAGGCTCTAAAATATCTTATAGCCAATATTAACTACGGAGGTCATGTGACCGACGACATGGACAGACTCCTGCTGAACAAATCTGATTTAACAGTTCCATTCAACAAGTAGGGATTCAACATTCAAGTTTTTATAATGATATATTGGAATGTTCCTGTACAGCATAGCTCATACATTCACTGCATAGATTTTGAGTAAATAAAATATGTTTTTCAGAATAGTGTCCCATAACCTTGTGGTTGTAGGGGGTTCCAATGTTTCCATTCGAACTTTCTCATGGCTTGGTAGACTTGGCGGCGTCCATCTCCTCTCCCAGTGAATGTATTAGCAATAGTCATTCATCAACATTTTTATGATGGGTTTAATGTGGGCAAGATCCCATGCACCTCAGCTTTTGAGGCGAGCACACTATTGACTTCGCTATCCAGCCGCTGTTTGCAGAATAACATAACTTTAAACTGAGCTCCTTAAAACTGATAATTAATATACCATGATGTGCAAATATCATGTTGTTACAAAAAAATCTATCTGAATCTGTGGCAACTACTGATAATAGCAATTACACACAAAAAACATGCAAAAAAACCCCCAAGGATTGTAGAAATAAACAGGGAGGAGGGAATGTGATCTATACATTCGTGATATATTTTCTCCATCAGATTATCCAGTCTGCCAACCTACTACATTCCTAAAGATGGGCCATTGTCTTCATACAAAGAATATGTCAGCATGTTGCCCAATGTGGACCATCCAGGCAAGCCATATTTTTTTGTTCTGCCAGTTATTTCAATTAAGATTGGTCATTTATTTTAAAAATTTATTTTTTATAAATATTGTCATATCTCAAATAATTCATGGATAATCAAAAATGTTATAACTGTTTAGGCCTATCCTAAGTGGAGTCCATTATTCCAAATAGTATTAGTATGAAGTAAATATATATATATTTCTTATGTATATAGTTGACAATATTATACCATTAAAATAAATCAATATACAATATATTAAAGATTTCAATTTTTTCTTTAAATTTTAATACTACAATTACATTAAAATCATCAGCTATATATATATATATATTTCTTATGCATATAGTTGACAATATTATACCAGTAAAATAAATCAATATACAATATATTAAAGATTTCAATTTTTTCTTCAAATTATTGCACTACAATTACATTAAAATCATATATATATTTGGAAGTTTTGTGGTTTTTCGTTGTTCATTGTTTTGTCACTGATTTTGCCTTAAATCTGCTAAAAAAATAACATTTAACTATTGTGTTTGGTTTGTTTAAAGGACCGACTAATAACATATTCTTTTAGTAAATAAGCTGATTTATCTCATGTATTGACTGCATAATATAAGTTTTAGAGAAAAATTAACTGGCATCTTAAATCTTTTCACTTTGAAGAAAAAACCTGTTTTCTCCTTTAAAATAATAAGAAAAATACTAACTAAAACAATCTGTGTCCTAGATTTAACAAAAAATTTAACCAAATTTTTAAAATTAAAAAACATGAAGCTTCTTTTGTTGAATTCCTGTCAACATTGACCTATCATTTCTTTGGCACCTGAAATTATTTTAGTCTGAAAAAAAAAGTTATCGACCTATCATTGATTCCCTCCTGAAGCTTAGTTTTATCTGAAACATTGCATTGTTTTCAGAGGCAGACATTTCCTCTCAGATCCAAGAAACCAGACTTCTGTTTGACACGCTCTTCTCACTCCAGCCTCAGGTTTCAAGTGCTGCAGGGCAAAGTAAGACATTTATTGCTGTAGCCATTCCTTCCCCTTCATAAGCTAGTGAAACCATAGTAACTCAGTCATTAAATGTTGATTCACTGTTTCATTCTAGACAAATAGATTTTTATTTTATTTTCAAGGTCTTAGGTCTGCTAATATCTTCAAACAAATTCCTGAAAATATGGACTACGATGGTACAGCCAAGATCCTGTCTGTGGACTTGTCACCACTCAATGTCACCACACAAGAGGTAAGAACTGGGCTCTGCAATGTTGAACTCATCCCACACTAGAGACTCAATAGAAACTATCGATATACTAGTAATATAAACATATTTCACTTAGATTTTAAGAAGTCACGAATGTCTTTTTGTTTTTTTGACTTTTGGCGTTTAGTATAAAATTTATTTCTAATGATATGGAAATCAATGATGTACTGTAGAGAGTACTGAGACACAGTTTACTGCCATGTGAAAGGACACAAAACAACAACGCACACAAAAAATGGCGAGACGCTTCGTAATTGATTATCTTTGCTGCACTGCATCTGTATTTGTTGTGACAGCTGAAACTAGCCGGCCGCTAATTGTTTCCGAACAATACCGAGCGCTTCCCCGAACTACCCCAAAAACTTCTGAATAGCTCTCAAGCGTTTTTTTTTGCTTTAAAGACACACTTTTGGAGAAAACCAAATTTTTTACAATTTTCCGGAGCGATGCCGGACTGTTTGATGCCGGATTATCGGCCTTTTACTGTATTATCTTTAATACATATGTTCCGGGGATGATTATATCTTTGATAACAAATTTGTAGGATTAATGTATCTTTAATGCTACACATTAAACCTTGACAATGGCCGATATCGGCAATATCGATATCGGTAGCATGTAAAGGTCCCGATTTTGACGTCACCGATATTTCATAAGTGATATTTTGACAAAAATTAGATTTAGATTTACAATATCTCGACAAATTAATATATCGATCCCGATATCGGTATTGAAATAGCCAAAAGAGTCCTAGTATTAATATCTACAGCCACAGTGTGCCATGTGCTATGATATGTTTTAGGTATCGGCCGATTTTCGTATGCTCGGAAATACTGTGTAAATAGTGCCGATGCCAAGTATACCGTAATTGCTCTAATAAATGGATAACATGTAAACATTATGTTCACTTAATTGCTCTAATAGCAAAGATGGACGCAGAATCGCAGATGTCTAAAACATTTAGTTTCGTATGGAATAACAAAATGTACGGTGTGCAGACTTGTTGTCATGGGCAACCATTCATCCTTCAACCTCATTTCACTCTATTACCTTTGTTCTCATTGTTTCATTCATAAAAGGTGGCCGTTAACAAGTTATAAATCTATGTGACTGTATGACTTCAGCATTACAAAAAGTTATAAATCTATTTGACTGTATGACTTCAGCATAACAAACAAGTTATAAATCTATGTGACTGTATGACTTCAGCTTAACAAACAAGTTTTATCCCAAATTTTATTTTATTCCATAATTCAACACTAAGACTAACAACATTCCATGTCTAAAAACAAAATAAAAATATTTCAGGCCATGAAGCAGCATGGACGAGAGATTTGGTGATGAGAGTAGGCATGTTTGCCAAGTGGGCAAGCCACCTTGGGTGTTCTGGATGTCTGCCTTCACCTTCCCCACAGGTTTCCTTACAGCCGTGCTGCAGCACATCAGAACAGTGTAAGTCTCCTGTGTCCTAGTTCATTTCTTTTCATTTCTTTGGAAAGGGTAACATTTACTTTTAAGCATATGTTCTGCACTCAGCAGGTGTAAAAAGATTTTTCTATTCAATTTTAAAGTCTCAATATTTGATCTAGATGCCTCATTGCTCAAGTATCATTGACAGTACTACAAAGTTGGTTTCATTGTTGTTAATCTCTCATTGGTTGGAAATTTTCTATAAAGTTTCCACTTATTTCACCAACAGCTGTCAGTGGACTTTCTATCATGGGAGTTTATACCCCAGTATCCTAATGAACAAGCGTTGTTGTCAGACTTTGAGCTCATGTTTAACAATGTCAGGCACTACAATGAGGAGGGCTCACAGGTATATCAGGATGCCAACACTTTAGACAGGGCTCTAAGGGCAAAATGGAAGATTATGTCTTGGAAAACTGGAAGCGGTCACAAGTGAGAATTAAAATATTTTAAATTAGTTAACTGTGCCTCAAGCCAACAAAAAAATAATAACTCTTAATACAAAAAAAACTTCTTTCCCTTTCCATGTTCGTGTCAGATCATTTAAAAAAAAATTGATCTTACTTATTTATGAATTTTTCATACATTTTTTATGCAACATAGCTGTATCAAAATAAAGGAAATTTAACAGAGATAAATAAAATTTTTAAGATAAAGTAGTATACTGGGCTCTATGTTTACTGTAATTTTTGGAGATCACGTTGTTTTTGTTAATTTTTTAAAAAATATGAACCTGCCAGACTAAAATATAGTCTTCATACGTTGGTATTCTGTTCTGCTGTAATTATCTCAAAGTTATTTATAAAAAAGAATGCATTTTAAATTTTGAAAATATTCTATTCAGTTTTAAACTTATGCCCGTTTTAGTATTGTTAAGTCCACCGCAGGAAACTGATTTTTCTTCATATAGAAGCCCTATTGTTAACTCTATTACTAATCAGAAGGATGAAAATCCTGAATTGATCTAATGCTTAATTATTGTTTTCCAATGTTTCTGCATCAATAATTCTTAGGATTCTATTATTTTCTGTATAGGAACATCTGTAATGTTTAAGATAAAAGTAAATGAGCTTTCAAACTACATATTCTACATTCTCCATGAAATAGGCATGGTTATTTCTTTGATTACAAAGTAAATTGATGACAGTTGGAAATTTTAGAAAACTGAATGTAAAAACACATTAGTTCTAACCGAAAGAGTTATTTCTCATTTGTAAAATTAAAAAGTCTGATTAGGGCGCTGCAGGCAACATAATAAACTAATTGACTCAATTCTACAGTATATCTGCGATTGGCACAAACGTTTTCTACAACTAGGATACTAATAAATAACAACCACCTCCCATGTATGTTGACACTGGTAAGAATACAAAGGAGTAGCGTCTTGATAACGGGATGCTCAGATCAGACTGACCTTGCGTTGTGATTGGTCCACAATGAACCAAGGTCCCTGTTATTGTTCTTGAATGAATTGACAATGAATGCGTGGTGTGAGTCAGCTTGCGTGAGTTAACATATGAGACCCAGCAGATTTCAACATATTTCATTTATTTAAATTAATATCCAAAAAAATTGTTGGCTTATTGTTTTTGTTCTAAAATATAAGCCTTCACTGCCATTCTGTTTTTTGTATGTTATAAAATATAAGCCTCGTGTTTGGGTGGTGTGTGTTTGTGTGGTGTGTGTTTCAATGAGATACTCGTGTTTGGGTGGTGTGTGTTTCAATGAGATACTCGTGTTTGGGTGGTGTGTGTTTCAATGAGATACTCGTGTTTGGGTGGTGTGTGTTTGGGTGGTGTGTGTTTCAATGAGATACTCGTGTTTGGGTGGTGTGTGTTTCAATGAGATACTCGTGTTTGGGTGGTGTGTGTTTCAATGAGATACTCGTGTTTGGGTGGTGTGTGTTTCAATGAGATACTCGTGTTTGGGTGGTGTGTGTTTCAATGAGATACTCGTGTTTGGGTGGTGTGTGTTTCAATGAGATACTCGTGTTTGGGTGGTGTGTTTGGGTGGTGTGTGTTTCAATGAGATACTCGTGTTTGGGTGGTGTGTGTTTCAATGAGATACTTGTGTTTGGGTGGTGTGTGTTTCAATGAGATACTCGTGTTTGGGTGGTGTGTGTTTCAATGAGATACTCGTGTTTGGGTGGTGTGTGTTTCAATGAGATACTCGTGTTTGGGTGGTGTGTGTTTCAATGAGATACTCGTGTGTTTTGGGTGGTGTGTGTTTCAATGAGATACTCGTGTTTGGGTGGTGTGTGTTTGGGTGGTGTGTGTTTCAATGAGATACTCGTGTTTGGGTGGTGTGTGTTTCAATGAGATACTCGTGTTTGGGTGGTGTGTGTTTGGGTGGTGTGTGTTTGGGTGGTGTGTGTTTCAATGAGATACTCGTGTTTGGGTGGTGTGTGTTTGGGTGGTGTGTGTTTCAATGAGATACTCGTGTTTGGGTGGTGTGTGTTTCAATGAGATACTCGTGTTTGGGTGGTGTGTGTTTGGGTGGTGTGTGTTTCAATGAGATACTCGTGTTTGGGTGGTGTGTGTTTCAATGAGATACTCGTGTTTGGGTGGTGTGTGTTTGGGTGGTGTGTGTTTGGGTGGTGTGTGTTTCAATGAGATACTCGTGTTTGGGTGGTGTGTGTTTGGGTGGTGTGTGTTTCAATGAGATACTCGTGTTTGGGTGGTGTGTGTTTCAATGAGATACTCGTGTTTGGGTGGTGTGTGTTTGGGTGGTGTGTGTTTGGGTGGTGTGTGTTTCAATGAGATACTCGTGTTTGGGTGGTGTGTGTTTCAATGAGATACTCGTGTTTGGGTGGTGTGTGTTTCAATGAGATACTCGTGTTTGGGTGGTGTGTGTTTCAATGAGATACTCGTGTTTGGGTGGTGTGTGTTTGGGTGGTGTGTGTTTCAATGAGATACTCGTGTTTGGGTGGTGTGTGTTTGGGTGGTGTGTGTTTCAATGAGATACTCGTGTTTGGGTGGTGTGTGTTTCAATGAGATACTTGTGTTTGGGTGGTGTGTGTTTCAATGAGATACTCGTGTTTGGGTGGTGTGTGTTTCAATGAGATACTCGTGTTTGGGTGGTGTGTGTTTCAATGAGATACTCGTGTTTGGGTGGTGTGTGTTTCAATGAGATACTCGTGTTTGGGTGGTGTGTGTTTGGGTGGTGTGTGTTTCAATGAGATACTCGTGTTTGGGTGGTGTGTGTTTCAATGAGATACTTGTGTTTGGGTGGTGTGTGTTTCAATGAGATACTCGTGTTTGGGTGGTGTGTGTTTCAATGAGATACTTGTGTTTGGGTGGTGTGTGTTTCAATGAGATACTTGTGTTTGGGTGGTGTGTGTTTCAATGAGATACTCGTGTTTGGGTGGTGTGTTTGGGTGGTGTGTGTTTGGGTGGTGTGTGTTTCAATGAGATACTTGTGTTTGGGTGGTGTGTGTTTCAATGAGATACTCGTGTTTGGGTGGTGTGTTTGGGTGGTGTGTGTTTGGGTGGTGTGTGTTTCAATGAGATACTTGTGTTTGGGTGGTGTGTGTTTGGGTGGTGTGTGTTTCAATGAGATACTCGTGTTTGGGTGGTGTGTGTTTCAATGAGATACTCGTGTTTGGGTGGTGTGTGTTTGGATGGTGTGTGTTTCAATGAGATACTTGTGTTTGGGTGGTGTGTGTTTCAATGAGATACTCGTGTTTGGGTGGTGTGTGTTTGGGTGGTGTGTGTTTCAATGAGATACTCGTGTTTGGGTGGTGTGTGTTTGGGTGGTGTGTGTTTCAATGAGATACTCGTGTTTGGGTGGTGTGTGTTTGGGTGGTGTGTGTTTCAATGAGATAATCGTGTTTGGGTGGTGTGTGTTTGTGTGGTGTGTGTTTCAATGAGATACTCGTGTTTGGGTGGTGTGTGTTTCAATGAGATACTTGTGTTTGGGTGGTGTATGTTTCAATGAGATACTCGTGTTTGGGTGGTGTGTGTTTGGGTGGTGTGTGTTTCAATGAGATACTCGTGTTTGGGTGGTGTGTGTTTCAATGAGATACTCGTGTTTGGGTGGTGTGTGTTTGGGTGGTGTGTGTTTCAATGAGATACTCGTGTTTGGGTGGTGTGTGTTTCAATGAGATACTCGTGTTTGGGTGGTGTGTGTTTCAATGAGATACTCGTGTTTGGGTGGTGTGTGTTTGGGTGGTGTGTGTTTGGGTGGTGTGTGTTTCAATGAGATACTCGTGTTTGGGTGGTGTGTGTTTGTGTGGTGTGTGTTTCAATGAGATACTCGTGTTTGGGTGGTGTGTGTTTGGGTGGTGTGTGTTTCAATGAGATACTCGTGTTTGGGTGGTGTGTGTTTGTGTGGTGTGTGTTTCAATGAGATACTCGTGTTTGGGTGGTGTGTGTTTCAATGAGATACTTGTGTTTGGGTGGTGTGTGTTTCAATGAGATACTTGTGTTTGGGTGGTGTGTGTTTCAATGAGATACTTGTGTTTGGGTGGTGTGTGTTTCAATGAGATACTTGTGTTTGGGTGGTGTGTGTTTCAATGAGATACTCGTGTTTGGGTGGTGTGTGTTTGGGTGGTGTGTGTTTCAATGAGATACTCGTGTTTGGGTGGTGTGTGTTTGGGTGGTGTGTGTTTCAATGAGATACTCGTGTTTGGGTGGTGTGTGTTTGGGTGGTGTGTGTTTCAATGAGATACTTGTGTTTGGGTGGTGTGTGTTTGGGTGGTGTGTGTTTCAATGAGATACTTGTGTTTGGGTGGTGTGTGTTTGGGTGGTGTGTGTTTGGGTGGTGTGTGTTTCAATGAGATACTCGTGTTTGGGTGGTGTGTGTTTGGGTGGTGTGTGTTTCAATGAGATACTTGTGTTTGGGTGGTGTGTGTTTCAATGAGATACTCGTGTTTGGGTGGTGTGTGTTTCAATGAGATACTCGTGTTTGGGTGGTGTGTGTTTCAATGAGATACTTGTGTTTGGGTGGTGTGTTTGGGTGGTGTGTGTTTCAATGAGATACTCGTGTTTGGGTGGTGTGTGTTTCAATGAGATACTCGTGTTTGGGTGGTGTGTGTTTCAATGAGATACTTGTGTTTGGGTGGTGTGTTTGGGTGGTGTGTGTTTCAATGAGATACTCGTGTTTGGGTGGTGTGTGTTTCAATGAGATACTCGTGTTTGGGTGGTGTGTGTTTCAATGAGATACTCGTGTTTGGGTGGTGTGTGTTTGGGTGGTGTGTGTTTCAATGAGATACTCGTGTTTGGGTGGTGTGTGTTTGGGTGGTGTGTGTTTCAATGAGATACTCGTGTTTGGGTGGTGTGTGTTTGGGTGGTGTGTGTTTCAATGAGATACTCGTGTTTGGGTGGTGTGTGTTTGTGTGGTGTGTGTTTCAATGAGATACTCGTGTTTGGGTGGTGTGTTTGGGTGGTGTGTTTGGGTGGTGTGTTTGGGTGGTGTGTTTGGGTGGTGTGTTTGGTGGTGTGTGTTTCAATGAGATACTTGTGTTTGGGTGGTGTGTTTGGGTGGTGTGTTTGGGTGGTGTGTTTGGGTGGTGTGTGTTTCAATGAGATACTTGTGTTTGGGTGGTGTGTGTTTCAATGAGATACTCGTGTTTGGGTGGTGTGTGTTTGGGTGGTGTGTGTTTCAATGAGATACTCGTGTTTGGGTGGTGTGTGTTTGGGTGGTGTGTGTTTCAATGAGATACTCGTGTTTGGGTGGTGTGTGTTTGTGTGGTGTGTGTTTCAATGAGATACTCGTGTTTGGGTGGTGTGTGTTTCAATGAGATACTTGTGTTTGGGTGGTGTGTGTTTCAATGAGATACTCGTGTTTGGGTGGTGTGTGTTTGGGTGGTGTGTGTTTCAATGAGATACTCGTGTTTGGGTGGTGTGTGTTTGGGTGGTGTGTGTTTCAATGAGATACTCGTGTTTGGGTGGTGTGTGTTTCAATGAGATACTCGTGTTTGGGTGGTGTGTGTTTCAATGAGATACTCGTGTTTGGGTGGTGTGTGTTTGGGTGGTGTGTGTTTGGGTGGTGTGTGTTTCAATGATATACTCGTGTTTGGGTGGTGTGTGTTTCAATGAGATACTCGTGTTTGGGTGGTGTGTGTTTGGGTGGTGTGTGTTTCAATGAGATACTCGTGTTTGGGTGGTGTGTTTGGGTGGTGTGTGTTTCAATGAGATACTCGTGTTTGGGTGGTGTGTGTTTGGGTGGTGTGTGTTTCAATGAGATACTCGTGTTTGGGTGGTGTGTGTTTCAATGAGATACTCGTGTTTGGGTGGTGTGTGTTTCAATGAGATACTTGTGTTTGGGTGGTGTGTGTTTCAATGAGATACTTGTGTTTGGGTGGTGTGTGTTTCAATGAGATACTCGTGTTTGGGTGGTGTGTGTTTCAATGAGATACTCGTGTTTGGGTGGTGTGTGTTTCAATGAGATACTCGTGTTTGGGTGGTGTGTGTTTCAATGAGATACTCGTGTTTGGGTGGTGTGTGTTTCAATGAGATACTCGTGTTTGGGTGGTGTGTGTTTCAATGAGATACTCGTGTTTGGGTGGTGTGTGTTTCAATGAGATACTCGTGTTTGTGTGGTGTGTTTCAATGAGATACTCGTGTTTGGGTGGTGTGTGTTTCAATGAGATACTCGTGTTTGGGTGGTGTGTTTGGGTGGTGTGTGTTTCAATGAGATACTCGTGTTTGGGTGGTGTGTGTTTCAATGAGATACTCGTGTTTGGGTGGTGTGTTTGGGTGGTGTGTGTTTCAATGAGATACTCGTGTTTGGGTGGTGTGTGTTTCAATGAGATACTCGTGTTTGGGTGGTGTGTGTTTCAATGAGATACTCGTGTTTGGGTGGTGTGTGTTTCAATGAGATACTCGTGTTTGGGTGGTGTGTGTTTCAATGAGATACTCGTGTTTGTGTGGTGTGTTTCAATGAGATACTCGTGTTTGGGTGGTGTGTGTTTCAATGAGATACTCGTGTTTGGGTGGTGTGTTTGGGTGGTGTGTGTTTCAATGAGATACTCGTGTTTGGGTGGTGTGTGTTTCAATGAGATACTCGTGTTTGGGTGGTGTGTTTGGGTGGTGTGTGTTTCAATGAGATACTCGTGTTTGGGTGGTGTGTGTTTCAATGAGATACTCGTGTTTGGGTGGTGTGTGTTTCAATGAGATACTCGTGTTTGGGTGGTGTGTTTGGGTGGTGTGTGTTTCAATGAGATACTCGTGTTTGGGTGGTGTGTGTTTCAATGAGATACTCGTGTTTGGGTGGTGTGTGTTTCAATGAGATACTCGTGTTTGGGTGGTGTGTGTTTCAATGAGATACTCGTGTTTGGGTGGTGTGTGTTTCAATGAGATACTCGTGTTTGGGTGGTGTGTGTTTCAATGAGATACTCGTGTTTGGGTGGTGTGTGTTTCAATGAGATACTCGTGTTTGGGTGGTGTGTGTTTCAATGAGATACTCGTGTTTGGGTGGTGTGTGTTTCAATGAGATACTCGTGTTTGGGTGGTGTGTGTTTCAATGAGATACTCGTGTTTGGGTGGTGTGTGTTTCAATGAGATACTCGTGTTTGGGTGGTGTGTGTTTCAATGAGATACTCGTGTTTGGGTGGTGTGTGTTTCAATGAGATACTCGTGTTTGGGTGGTGTGTGTTTCAATGAGATACTCGTGTTTGGGTGGTGTGTTTGGGTGGTGTGTGTTTCAATGAGATACTCGTGTTTGGGTGGTGTGTGTTTCAATGAGATACTCGTGTTTGGGTGGTGTGTGTTTCAATGAGATACTCGTGTTTGGGTGGTGTGTGTTTGGGTGGTGTGTGTTTGGGTGGTGTGTGTTTCAATGAGATACTCGTGTTTGGGTGGTGTGTGTTTGGGTGGTGTGTGTTTCAATGAGATACTCGTGTTTGGGTGGTGTGTGTTTCAATGAGATACTCGTGTTTGGGTGGTGTGTGTTTGGGTGGTGTGTGTTTGGGTGGTGTGTGTTTCAATGAGATACTCGTGTTTGGGTGGTGTGTGTTTCAATGAGATACTCATGTTTGTGTGGTGTGTGTTTCAATGAGATACTCGTGTTTGGGTGGTGTGTGTTTCAATGAGATACTCGTGTTTGGGTGGTGTGTGTTTCAATGAGATACTCGTGTTTTGGGTGGTGTGTTTGGGTGGTGTGTTTGAGTGTGTGTTTGGGTGGTGTGTTTGGGTGGTGTGTTTGGGTGGTGTGTTTGGGTGGTGTGTGTTTCAATGAGATACTCGTGTTTGGGTGGTGTGTGTTTCAATGAGATACTCGTGTTTGGGTGGTGTGTGTTTCAATGAGATACTCGTGTTTGGGTGGTGGTGTGTGTTTCAATGAGATACTCGTGTTTGGGTGGTGTGTGTTTCAATGAGATACTCGTGTTTGGGTGGTGTGTGTTTCAATGAGATACTCGTGTTTGGGTGGTGTGTGTTTCAATGAGATACTCGTGTTTGGGTGGTGTGTTTGGGTGGTGTGTGTTTCAATGAGATACTCGTGTTTGGGTGGTGTGTGTTTCAATGAGATACTCGTGTTTGGGTGGTGTGTGTTTCAATGAGATACTCGTGTTTGGGTGGTGTGTGTTTGGGTGGTGTGTGTTTGGGTGGTGTGTGTTTCAATGAGATACTCGTGTTTGGGTGGTGTGTTTGGGTGGTGTGTGTTTCAATGAGATACTCGTGTTTGGGTGGTGTGTGTTTCAATGAGATACTCGTGTTTGGGTGGTGTGTGTGTTTCAATGAGATACTCGTGTTTGGGTGGTGTGTGTTTCAATGAGATACTCGTGTTTGGGTGGTGTGTGTTTCAATGAGATACTCGTGTTTGGGTGGTGTGTGTTTGGGTGGTGTGTGTTTCAATGAGATACTCGTGTTTGGGTGGTGTGTGTTTCAATGAGATACTCGTGTTTGGGTGGTGTGTGTTTGGGTGGTGTGTGTTTGGGTTGTGTTTGGGTGGTGTGTGTTTCAATGAGATACTCGTGTTTGGGTGGTGTGTGTTTCAATGAGATACTCGTGTTTGGGTGGTGTGTGTTTCAATGAGATACTCGTGTTTGGGTGTGTGTGTTTGTGTGGTGTGTGTTTCAATGAGATACTCGTGTTTGGGTGGTGTGTGTTTCAATGAGATACTCGTGTTTGGGTGGTGTGTGTTTCAATGAGATACTCGTGTTTGGGTGGTGTGTGTTTCAATGAGATACTCGTGTTTGGGTGGTGTGTTTGGGTGGTGTGTTTGGGTGGTGTGTGTTTCAATGAGATACTCGTGTTTGGGTGGTGTGTGTTTCAATGAGATACTCGTGTTTGGGTGGTGTGTGTTTCAATGAGATACTCGTGTTTGGGTGGTGTGTGTTTCAATGAGATACTCGTGTTTGGGTGGTGTGTTTGGGTGGTGTGTGTTTCAATGAGATACTTGTGTTTGGGTGGTGTGTGTTTCAATGAGATACTCGTGTTTGGGTGGTGTGTGTTTCAATGAGATACTTGTGTTTGGGTGGTGTGTGTTTCAATGAGATACTTGTGTTTGGGTGGTGTGTGTTTCAATGAGATACTCGTGTTTGGGTGGTGTGTGTTTCAATGAGATACTTGTGTTTGGGTGGTGTGTGTTTCAATGAGATACTTGTGTTTGGGTGGTGTGTGTTTCAATGAGATACTCGTGTTTGGGTGGTGTGTGTTTCAATGAGATACTCGTGTTTGGGTGGTGTGTGTTTCAATGAGATACTCGTGTTTGGGTGGTGTGTGTTTCAATGAGATACTCGTGTTTGGGTGGTGTGTTTGGGTGGTGTGTGTTTCAATGAGATACTCGTGTTTGGGTGGTGTGTGTTTCAATGAGATACTCGTGTTTGGGTGGTGTGTTTGGGTGGTGTGTGTTTCAATGAGATACTCGTGTTTGGGTGGTGTGTGTTTCAATGAGATACTCGTGTTTGGGTGGTGTGTTTGGGTGGTGTGTGTTTCAATGAGATACTCGTGTTTGGGTGGTGTGTGTTTCAATGAGATACTCGTGTTTGGGTGGTGTGTGTTTCAATGAGATACTCGTGTTTGGGTGGTGTGTGTTTCAATGAGATACTCGTGTTTGGGTGGTGTGTGTTTCAATGAGATACTCGTGTTTGGGTGGTGTGTGTTTCAATGAGATACTCGTGTTTGGGTGGTGTGTTTGGGTGGTGTGTGTTTCAATGAGATACTCGTGTTTGGGTGGTGTGTTTGGGTGGTGTGTGTTTCAATGAGATACTTGTGTTTGGGTGGTGTGTTTGGGTGGTGTGTGTTTCAATGAGATACTCGTGTTTGGGTGGTGTGTGTTTCAATGAGATACTCGTGTTTGGGTGGTGTGTGTTTCAATGAGATACTCGTGTTTGGGTGGTGTGTTTGGGTGGTGTGTGTTTCAATGAGATACTCGTGTTTGGGTGGTGTGTTTGGGTGGTGTGTGTTTCAATGAGATACTCGTGTTTGGGTGGTGTGTTTGGGTGGTGTGTGTTTCAATGAGATACTCGTGTTTGGGTGGTGTGTGTTTCAATGAGATACTCGTGTTTGGGTGGTGTGTTTGGGTGGTGTGTGTTTCAATGAGATACTCGTGTTTGGGTGGTGTGTGTTTGGGTGGTGTGTGTTTCAATGAGATACTCGTGTTTGGGTGGTGTGTGTTTCAATGAGATACTCGTGTTTGGGTGGTGTGTGTTTCAATGAGATACTCGTGTTTGGGTGGTGTGTTTGTGTGGTGTGTGTTTCAATGAGATACTCGTGTTTGGGTGGTGTGTGTGTGTTTCAATGAGATACTCGTGTTTGGGTGGTGTGTTTGGGTGGTGTGTGTTTCAATGAGATACTCGTGTTTGGGTGGTGTGTTTGGGTGGTGTGTGTTTCAATGAGATACTCGTGTTTGGGTGGTGTGTGTTTCAATGAGATACTCGTGTTTGGGTGGTGTGTGTTTCAATGAGATACTCGTGTTTGGGTGGTGTGTGTTTCAATGAGATACTCGTGTTTGGGTGGTGTGTGTTTCAATGAGATACTCGTGTTTGGGTGGTGTGTGTTTCAATGAGATACTCGTGTTTGGGTGGTGTGTTTGTGTGGTGTGTGTTTCAATGAGATACTCGTGTTTGGGTGGTGTGTGTTTCAATGAGATACTCGTGTTTGGGTGGTGTGTGTTTCAATGAGATACTCGTGTTTGGGTGGTGTGTGTTTGGGTGGTGTGTGTTTGGGTGGTGTGTGTTTCAATGAGATACTCGTGTTTGGGTGGTGTGTGTTTCAATGAGATACTCGTGTTTGGGTGGTGTGTGTTTGGGTGGTGTGTGTTTCAATGAGATACTCGTGTTTGGGTGGTGTGTGTTTCAATGAGATACTCGTGTTTGGGTGGTGTGTGTTTCAATGAGATACTCGTGTTTGGGTGGTGTGTGTTTGGGTGGTGTGTGTTTGGGTGGTGTGTGTTTGGGTGGTGTGTGTTTCAATGAGATACTCGTGTTTGGGTGGTGTGTTTGGGTGGTGTGTGTTTCAATGAGATACTCGTGTTTGGGTGGTGTGTGTTTCAATGAGATACTCGTGTTTGGGTGGTGTGTGTTTCAATGAGATACTCGTGTTTGGGTGGGTGTGTTTGTGTGGTGTGTGTTTCAATGAGATACTTGTGTTTGGGTGGTGTGTGTTTCAATGAGATACTCGTGTTTGGGTGGTGTGTGTTTCAATGAGATACTCGTGTTTGGGTGGTGTGTGTTTCAATGAGATACTCGTGTTTGGGTGGTGTGTGTTTCAATGAGATACTCGTGTTTGGGTGGTGTGTGTTTCAATGAGATACTCGTGTTTGGGTGGTGTGTGTTTCAATGAGATACTCGTGTTTGGGTGGTGTGTGTTTCAATGAGATACTCGTGTTTGGGTGGTGTGTGTTTCAATGAGATACTCGTGTTTGGGTGGTGTGTTTGGGTGGTGTGTGTTTCAATGAGATACTTGTGTTTGGGTGGTGTGTGTTTCAATGAGATACTCGTGTTTGGGTGGTGTGTGTTTCAATGAGATACTTGTGTTTGGGTGGTGTGTGTTTCAATGAGATACTTGTGTTTGGGTGGTGTGTGTTTCAATGAGATACTCGTGTTTGGGTGGTGTGTGTTTCAATGAGATACTCGTGTTTGGGTGGTGTGTGTTTCAATGAGATACTTGTGTTTGGGTGGTGTGTGTTTCAATGAGATACTCGTGTTTGGGTGGTGTGTGTTTCAATGAGATACTCGTGTTTGGGTGGTGTGTGTTTCAATGAGATACTCGTGTTTGGGTGGTGTGTGTTTCAATGAGATACTCGTGTTTGGGTGGTGTGTTTGGGTGGTGTGTGTTTCAATGAGATACTCGTGTTTGGGTGGTGTGTGTTTCAATGAGATACTCGTGTTTGGGTGGTGTGTTTGGGTGGTGTGTGTTTCAATGAGATACTCGTGTTTGGGTGGTGTGTGTTTCAATGAGATACTCGTGTTTGGGTGGTGTGTTTGGGTGTGTGTGTTTCAATGAGATACTCGTGTTTGGGTGGTGTGTGTTTCAATGAGATACTCGTGTTTGGGTGGTGTGTGTTTCAATGAGATACTCGTGTTTGGGTGGTGTGTGTTTCAATGAGATACTCGTGTTTGGGTGGTGTGTGTTTCAATGAGATACTCGTGTTTGGGTGGTGTGTGTTTCAATGAGATACTCGTGTTTGGGTGGTGTGTTTGGGTGGTGTGTGTTTCAATGAGATACTCGTGTTTGGGTGGTGTGTGTTTCAATGAGATACTCGTGTTTGGGTGGTGTGTTTGGGTGGTGTGTGTTTCAATGAGATACTCGTGTTTGGGTGGTGTGTTTCAATGAGATACTCGTGTTTGGGTGGTGTGTGTTTGGGTGGTGTGTTTGGGGTGTGTGTTTGGGTGGTGTGTGTTTCAATGAGATACTCGTGTTTGGGTAGTGTGTGTTTGGGTGGTGTGTGTTTCAATGAGATACTCGTGTTTGGGTGGTGTGTATTTCAATGAGATACTCGTGTTTGGGTGGTGTGTATTTCAATGAGATACTCGTGTTTGGGTGGTGTGTTTTTGGGTGGTGTGTTTTTGGGTGGTGTGTGTTTCAATGAGATACTCGTGTTTGGGTGGTGTGTTTGGGTGGTGTGTGTTTCAATGAGATACTCGTGTTTGGGTGGTGTGTGTTTCAATGAGATACTCGTGTTTGGGTGGTGTGTTTGGGTGGTGTGTGTTTCAATGAGATACTTGTGTTTGGGTGGTGTGTGTTTCAATGAGATACTCGTGTTTGGGTGGTGTGTTTGGGTGGTGTGTGTTTCAATGAGATACTCGTGTTTGGGTGGTGTGTGTTTCAATGAGATACTCGTGTTTGGGTGGTGTGTTTGGGTGGTGTGTGTTTCAATGAGATACTTGTGTTTGGGTGGTGTGTGTTTCAATGAGATACTCGTGTTTGGGTGGTGTGTGTATATATAGGCCTTCTGTCAACGTATGACATCTTATGAGTGACCAGTTCCGTTCACAACCAGAGACACTATATATAGGCCTTCTGTCAACGTATGACATCTTATGAGTGACCAGTTCCGTTCACAACCAGAGACACTATATATAGGCCTTCTGTCAACGTATGACATCTTATGAGTGACCAGTTCCGTTCACAACTAGAGACACTATATATAGGCCTTCTGTCAACGTATGACATCTTATGAGTTACCAGTTCCGTTCACAACCAGAGACACTTTATATAGGCCTTCTGTCAACCTATGACAACTTATGAATGACCAGTTCCATTCACAACCAGAGACACTATATATAGGCCTTCTGTCAACCTATGACATCTTATGAGTGACCAGTTCCATTCACAACCAGAGACACTATATATAGGCATTCTGTCAACCTATGATATCTTATGAGTGACCAGTTCCGTTCACAACCAGAGACACTATATATAGTCATTCCGTCAACCTATGATATCTTATGAGTGACCAGTTCCGTTCACAACCAGAGACACTATATATAGGCATTCTGTCAACCTATGATATCTTATGAGTGACCAGTTCCGTTCACAACTGGAACACAACAGTTCCTAACATTGATTCTCATACCCTGGACTATCTCACTATGTAATTAAATGCATAACATTTTTATTCTCTTTCTAATCTTACTTTGTTTATATATTGAAATAAATACCGGATATACTCATTCGCAAGCCGACTCTTTTTTTGGACAAAATCTTGGGGAAAAAGTGGTGGGGGGGGGTCGACTTACTTATGAGTGGGTAATAGGTGATTTCTGCATGGATATTGAATATCGGTGTTGTTATTGTAGATTATCAATGTCCTTTTCTACATTCTACAAGATTCGGCTGCTCTATCAGAAGCTATAATATATTATTAAAAATCAGCACTTACCTTATTTAATCATTTTATTTATTTTTGTGAACGTTTTAATAAATTGTTTTAAAAATTTTGTTTTCAACCACGGATTTTAATGTACGCGCTTTTGTCACTGTTTACCAAATAATTTTTTTTTAAAAATACCGGTAACTCTTGCTTCACAAAGAGCAGAAATTCAAAAATAGGCAGTACAAAGTAAACAATCATAATGACCGATTTAGCTTATAGTTTTTAAAAAAAACATTTTTTTTAAAGCTGTCCTATTATTTTTGCTTGCGATCAGGTTATACACTTATAATACTTTTCCCTTCCAAAAGTGGGGGGGTCGGCTTATGAACGAACGGGCTATAGAACGAGTATATACGGTACTCAGACTTTTGATACAAATATTTTTTAACGCACTTGGAAAAATTTGGTTTCTAGATTTGAAATGTCTGTCTAGCTTGACAATACATCTCCTCCTGAACGATACGAGATAGAGGGTTCGGGTCTTTGCAAATATGCTAAGGAGGTCCCAAAGATGTGCATTGGCCAAAAAATTACAGAAAAGGTTAACTGGATTTCCTGGAAAATAAAAAGAACCCGGGAAAAATATCAGTATTTTGTCAATTTCTCTCCAACCATAACATCTATCGGGTTGAAACAAACGTCAAACAATAGCCAATAATATTTAGAACAATGTTGGAGAATGAATTTTTCAAAAATCTCTTTCGTTCGACTCCCGTAATTTTAGAAGCAATTTTTGAAAGCAATTGTTTTGTTCAGTTTCAAAATTATTGATTTGAAATGGCTTTTAATGTAATCTAGAATGATAGTTAATAGGGTTTTCCCGCTTTGTGAATGCTTATGTTAGATTGTATCGTGGTGCGCATTATATTGACACATTCTTGGTGTGTTGTAGCCTGACGTCATATTGTGTTTACTTTCAGAATCACTTATTTGAATGACATCTATTGTAATCTAGAATGATTTCCTTTGATAAAAATCGAAAATTCCTTTTTGGAAATTGCGTTTAAATACTCATTTGAGTTTTTATTTCTTCCCATTTTCCCATATTAAAGAACGGTGATCAAGTTGCCGAAGATGACCGTCACAAAACGACCTTAAAAGAAGGGGAGGCCACTCTCCAGATCAGTGTTCTCACCACAGAGGACGCTGGCACCTACACGTGCACGGCTGTCGAGATCTGAGAGAGGCGGAGACCAGTGCAAGTGTCAATGTTGAAGGTAATTTTCATTGGACAGCATTTGCTAGACACGCCCCATAGATTGTCACTGGCAGAAGCCAGACACTGCCCCTTAGATTGTCCCTGGCTGAAACCAGACGCTGCCCTTAGATTGTCAGTGACTGAAACCAGAAACTGTTCTTAGATTGTCACTGGCAGAAGCCAGACACTGCCCTTAGATATCACTGGCAGAAACCAGACACTGCCCTTAGATATCACTGGCAGAAACCAGACACTGCCCTTAGATATCACTGGCAGAAGCCAGACACTGGCCTTAGATATCACTGGCAGAAACCAGACACTGCCCTTAGATATCACTGGCAGAAGCCAGACACTGCCCTTAGGTATCTCTGGCAGAAGCCAGACACTGCCCTTAGATTGACACTGGCAGAAGGCAGATAACTGATGTTAGATTGTGGTTTCTAAATGTAGCATACCTTTGTTAGATTTTTGGCGTCTATATTCTGCAATTGTGGTTAGCATATGCCACATACTGCTGATGGATCATGTATGATATCATCTCGTCAAGGACCTAGAAGATCTTAACATCTTTCATTGACAACCCACTCTCTGACCTCATATCATCTCATCAAGGAGCTAGTAGATCTTAACATCTTTCATTAACAACCCACTCCCTGACCTCATATCATCTCGTCAAGGACCTAGTAGATCTTAACATCTTTCATTGACAACCCACTCCCTGACCTCATATCATCTCGTCAAGGAACTAGTAGATCTTAACATCTTTCATTGATATCCCACTCCCTGACCTCATATCATTTTGTCAAGGACCTAGTAGATTTTAAAATAGTTCATTAGCAACCCACTCCCTGACCTTGTATCATCTTGTCAGCCCTCCAAATGTTCTTCAGGTCTTTTCCATTTCACTTATGCTGCAGTTTTTGTGGACTCAATTAGCACATCTTTGGTTGCAACAAGCCTTGAAAGTTCTGTTCCATTGAGTGTTATTTTAAGAGCGTTTCTTCAACTACTTCTCTCTGCAGGCGTCCGGCCCAGGAGTACGACATGACACTAGAAGATACCAACATCGCGCTAGAGTTTACCCTTCCATTGGTCGACCAGTCCAGGGCTGTCGGAGAGGATGTTACCTTCACAGTAACAGGTAAGTTGGTTGCTGAGAATTGTTGGCCACAAGGGGAAGCAATTACTTTGAAAAGTGGGTTAAGGCGAAGTAATTGTAAAGACATTTCCACAATTTTGACAGTTTTTAGTTATCATTTTCAACAATGGAAGGGTGTGCTTTCCTTCACATATCTCAATGGATACAACTAAAATTCAAGGGGATGTTACCCAACAGTGGACTAACTAAGGTTTCCCCCACCCCCTGTTTCAGTTACCTGCCGACCAGAACCTGACGTGGTCTGGTATCATGGCAAAGAAAAGTTATTGAGGTCCAGTCGTGTTTCATTCCACCATGAGAAGGGTATCTATCGTTTGACGGTCCTCAACTTGGAGAATAGGTGAATGGAGGTGCCAGGCTATCAATGCCTATGGTGCTCATGCGACCTCAAGATAATTGGTAAGTCAAGTGAGGTGTATAAGTGAAGTGTGCAAGTCAGGTGTTCAAGTGATTTGTACAAGGCGATACGCACAAAAATCCAAAGTGATGTGTGATAACTCCTCTACTGCCCACACATTTTCTGTTTGTTTGCAGAACACATTCCAGAAGCCCCACTAAGCCAAAGTTTGTGAGGGAACTGAGTATATGACAGCCTGATCAGGCTGGAGTGTGATGTGCTGGGAGATCCCAAACCAACTGTAAATTGGTGAGTGCATTCAGTCTCTTTTTTGATAATTGGTGTCTCTAAGCTCCACTGCAATACTTGACTGTTTCCAACTTGGATTGTTGTCAGGGGAGACAATTGTAGCAAAACCGAAAATTTCATTACCATTTTGATTGAAATGCCTATTATTAAGTTATATTATCAAAATATATTTTTAAAAAAACATTTGATCTTTTGGACCGTCCTTGTTTCAGTTAGAAACTATCCATAAATTCAAGTTTGATATCGGTCCAGGTACAAAGACCGTTTGAGAATTGACTCTGATGTCCACTACAAGATATGTAGCTATGAAGAAAGATGGTACGGCCACTCTGGTCATTGAGGGTGCAGATGTTGAGGATGCTGGCAGCTATATGTGTGTTGCTGAAAATGATTCTAGCGAGGGCAAGATCTGTGTACAAAGTGAGTTTTAGAGTGATGGTCTTTATATTATAAGTATAAACAAATTTGTAGCCTAAAGTATTCCAATTATTGATATCAATTCTTTGATCATTCATATCAACACTGCATTTGTTCTTCTCACCCGTATCAAATAGCCCAAACCCTCATTAACCCCTAATAACTCGACATTAGCAATGATTTTAAAAAAAACTTAATTTTAATTTACCCGCAAATTAATTTTATATCAATAACCTAATTTGACTCTGTTGCTACTTGTAGAAGTCTAGAATGAAAAGACAACCCATGAGCTGACTACAACCAGACTTGATGGCTGCTCAAGACCAGAGGAAGCACCGATGAAGAAATACCGCCTGCAGGTACCGCCTGATTTTACTGCCAAACTGAAGTTGGCACCAGAGGGCAGCACAGTCAGGCTCAATTGTTCCGTCACCGGCATCCCTGAGCCATCGATCCGGTGGTTCAAAGATGGGCAGGAGATCTTTGACAGTCATGACCACACCATTAGAGTAAGTGAACCTGTCATTTGTTACGTAGCACAACCAGTAGATGGTCATGACCACACCATTAGAGTAAGTGAACCTGTCATTTGTTACCTAGCACATCCAATAGATGGTCATGACCACACCATTAGAGTAAGTGAACCTGTCATTTGTTACCTAGCACAACCAATAGATGGTCATGACCACACCATTAGAGTAAGTTAAATAATGAACAAGAGCGGCTAGATAAACAACAGCAGCCAATTAAACAATCTCTGATACATGAACAAGAGTGGCTAGATAAACAACAGCAGCCAATTAAACAATCTCTGATACATGAACAAGAGTGGCTAGATCAACAACAGCAGCCAATTAAACAATCTCTGATACATGAACAAGAGTGGCTAGATCAACAAAGTGGGCTAGGTAAAAGAGGCAGCATAAGATGACATACCTATAAATACACATTTATGAAAATACATGATACCTTTTTTAAAGGCCACAAGAAAGTTACTGAGGTCGCAGTCCCCCCCCCCACCCCTCCCCCATGAGACAAAATATATTCCAAAATTACACCCAAAAACATTACCAAACAAAGAAATGGTATGGTATACATTAGTTAGTATGTAAGCATATTTATACATTTACTTTCATAATAGAAAAATCGTTTATTATGCTATCAAAATTTAAATTATTTGTAATATCTTGCTCGATGGACAATATTGCAAGATTTTGTTGTCTTAAATCGCTCATTGTGGAACGAAGATAATTTTTTTTATCAACTTCAGTTTGGGGAAGCTCATTTCACAAGTAGCGACACTGATAGTAATTCTTGAAAAAATTCATATCAAAATTACAATGTTGGGTACAGAATTTTTTCCAAGCTATTCTGTTGAATAAATTTTAATAGATCAAGGGGGTCTTTCTTACATAATGCCTCTTCTTGTAGTGTATGTACAGCCATAAAAACCTGGATCCTTTTTCTTTCAATATGGAATGTTCTTTACCAATGTCAATAAAGTAATTTATTTGATGTTCAAATGCTTCATTTAGTAGGCTACATGGGGATATACAAATATTTTCTTGCAACTGATCAAAGCGTTCTTTTATCCATCCATGGATAAAAACATTTCTAGTTGTACTTCTAGTTCTAAAGATAGAACCACATCTTCTTAATTTCCCCCACTCATATTTATTGTATCCTTCTAACTCCGCGTTCAGTTGATATCTTCAACTCTTCACAAATTGTTTGACTGATATAACAGCTGTATCTATTTGCAAATCTCTTTGTTCCATGCAATGACGGGTTCCAATAAATTGAGATAACATAGAAAAGAAAAAGATTGCATTGAATTGAGTAAAATTCCAGCATCTGATCTCCTTTTACTAGTTACTTCTTCAGATGTCAATTTTTCCAAGATGCTTGAAATTTTAAAGTATGTCTTTTTAAAAAACATTTATGCCTAATGTGGTGTTTATTGCCGGAGAAATTTGAATATTTTCTTAGTCTTGACTAGGGCTGTCAATTTGTTGAAAAAAGCTGCCCGGGTACCCGTGAAAATTTCGAACGGGTACCCGGGTTACGTTCTAAAAGTCGCATAATTTTCCCCGTCATGACCGCTATACAGTGCAACCTAGCCACCCTCCATACACCTCATTTCGCACAATAGTAGTAGTAGTAGCCAACGGCTTGCTTCCAGTAACACTATTACTAATACACTACAATTAACTATAATGCACTAAAAACTTTTATTCAATTCCTGCTGTAAATGCTTTCGTCATAATCATAAACTAAAACTACAGTAAACTGAACATGCAAACAAAATGTCAACAGAATGACGTAACGTTCAGCGTCATACCTTGAATGTTAATATCCACTTGGCGTCGGTAGTCAATGCTAAGGGCAATGACGGATGCAATACTGCGGTAAATCTCAAGTGATCGTGCTTTGGTCAGTGTTACTGCTTTTGTTATTAATGTTAACACCAAAATATTTCTGATATTGGGTGGGTCGGCGGTTTGTTTATCAATATCAATTTTATGAATAGCGTTCAGATGGCGTTTTATCGCGCTGGGTTGCCACCCTTCCCGGACACAATTTCATTACAATGGTTGCATTTTGCCATGTCACTGTCAACTCACTTGGCATAACATCTTACCCATCTTATTAACTTTAAAAACTGACAACTTTGGGTGTATATCAATTTTTGGGCTAGGCATTGTGTTAATGAACACAAGAAACACACGAGAATGCGCGCAGTGCTTCTCAAAATGGTGGTCCGCGGAAGTTATCAATAATTACCAATAATACTAACACAATAGAATTTGCCATTTTTGACAATAAGCTAATAAATGAAAGAAATAAAAGGAAATAAAATACATTTCGCTACCATGTAAGTACCGGGAAAATAGTGTACCGGTTCATGGTGCAATGGAAAAAATTCAATTCCTGCAGTTCTGCCATACTAAAAAGTTTGAGAAGCACGGGGTTATAGGAATGAAGAGAAATGTTAAAAACTACATTAGATAGTATCAATCGGTGACCCACTGTTGGCTATTTCAAAGCAAAGTTAGTGTCAAAGCAAATGTGTTTTTATGGGAAAAAAAACAACAAAACAACACAGCCTCTTTCTTCTCTATGCAGTCCATCCTCACGACGACGTCTGCCCATCCTACAATATTTATTAAATTTAAATACTGATAACCTTGTACGCATTAATAACATCAGTTTTCTAGGTCACCACGTGTTACTGAAGACAAGAAGTATAAGCGAATGCAAGGAGTGAAGGGAGGAGAGAGGGGTAGATAAGCAACATTAGCTAGACTACTAGTATCAATCGGCGTATTTCAAAGCAAAGTTAGTGTCAAAGCAAGAGTTGTTTTTTTAAACAAACATAGCGTCTTTCATCTCTAAGCCAAGCAGTCCATCCTTATTTTTGGCAGAGGACTTTTGTTTTCTTTATATGATTCTTTTAAAGAACCAAAACCTTTTTGTGTTGTGCGATTTCTGTTTCACGTCGAGAGAAACAAGATGTATTAAAACACATTGCAATTTGTTGGGACCGTATTTTATTTCCCATTGACAGTTACTTCCTGTTGACAGAGTCTGATATTTCTCCATAGATGTACTTCAAAGCTCATTTAAAAAAAACAAAAATTTTCATTTGATAAATTGTTTCGCGAGCCACAATTTAAACACAAAAAAGCTGCATGGGAGCCGAAGTTTGGCCTCCGTTAATATAGAATAAAGACATTGAAGCCACATTTTCACGGGTACCCGGGTGGAATTTTACTACCCGGGTAATCACACGGCAACGGGTACCTGGGTCCCGGGTACCCGTTAACAGGCCTAGTCTTGACATAAATCTTAATAATTTTCCATAAAATAGACGAATTATTTACACATTACATGTACTTTAATTGGATAAGCTTAACATTCTTAATTTACGACTTCCGGTTTGTGAGCGGTCACTATTTCTACTGGAGCTAAGTTTTCATATATTTTCATATATTTGCCTAATTTCATAATACTAAATTCTTTTCAAACCCTTAACTAATCTATAATTAACCAAATTATAATAATTTTAGCTGTTTAATAATATTATTTTTTACTAAAATTACTAAAATCCTAAGTAGTTCTGTAGGCGGCCATTTTTATTGTTATTGTTATTAATTTTGAACTCTCCTAATCGTAACTGTGTACATAACATAAAATCACCAATTTTATATACCTTCCAAATAAATTAATTACTAGGTGTAGAATTCATATTTAAATTTAATTGAACCTAATCAAATTAGAACAATTAAACACACTTTAACAAAATTA